>APFE030095954.1:0-11177 GCA_000404065.3 Pinus taeda | reverse complement strand
TGACGTGTATTGAGCGCCTCCAGATGGTTCATGCATCCCTATGATAGAGGAACTTATCCCATCAAGAGAGGAGCTACCGCATCCAAAAGAGGGAGTATCCCATTGGTGTTGGAACTAAATAACTTCCTCTAGAACATTATAAATACATGCATTGGGACAAGGGAGGGGAGGTGGAAAGTTGAACATTCCAAAGGGTAGATACTGCTGGAATTAGGACTTCCATTGTTAACTTGTGAGGAGAGATTACCATCCTTTCTTGTTGCCATATTGGAAGTGGGTGAGTTGTCAAAGTAGAGGAAATCTCTTGTTGGACCCTGGGAGGAGCTTGCACAACACCAAGGCTCAGGTTGTAATGGTTCCTTTTTTGTTTCCTTAATACAAATAAGTCCATTCTTCTCAATGATTTGTTGTTAATGAATCGTTTCATATACTCCTTGGTCTATATGTTAAATATGCTTTGTTTATGGAATATTCAGGTGTTATGTAATCGTTTGATTGTTAGTGTATGCAGGTTTCAAAGTGAAGGAGGAGCTCATCTGGATCAACGAAGCTAGGCTGCTACAACCGAGCATTGGACTTCAGGTAGGATCGAAAAACACTTGGTTTCTCATAGGATAATGCATGTTTAGAGAAGGATTGTTATTAATTGTCTTGTTTGTCACTAGAGAGTCTTAGACTCCTAGGGAGGTTAGTTTTGTCGGCAAAAATAACTCTTTCCGCATGACACTACCCTAGTTCCCATCTAGATCCTAACCCACCTGAAATTGTGAATAATCCCGAGAAACTTATTAGGAAGAAGAGTTTTACTGAGAGCCGAGCAAACAATAATCATTTACCCAGAGTTAACTCTTTCCCTGAAAGTCTCATAACTATAGAGGATATTGAATTTGACTTACCTTTTGAGCGCAGTATTTTCTGAACCAAGTCAAAAAAATTTGTCCTTAAGATAGTTTTTGATGAAAATGTTTTGAAACCTTATATCTCAACACAGCAACCTGACATTTTAGATTCTGATGAAGCTGTTATAAAACGGTTTAATAAACTTGAAGATTTTGTGACTGAATTAAATCTAGTTGTTCATCAATTATTTACTGATCAATCAACTATTTCTTCTTTTTCCGCCTCATCACCCAACCCTCCAATGGTTTCTCTTATTTCCATTGTCCCTATTTCATCTACCATCCTTACTACGTCTATACCAACTCAATAGATCATAATCCCACTTTCTTTACCACCCTCAACATCCACATCAATTTTAATTTCATCTTTCTCCTATTTACCAGACATGGTAGCTCAATATGCCCCTCTTGTCTTACCATGACAACTATATGCCATGCCACATGATTATCAGAGCCGTATACCTCAATTTGATGGCACATGGCCAATCAAAGCACAAAAACACATAGACAAAATGAATGATTATCAGATTTGAAAGAAGTTGATGAAGATGATGTGAAAATGAGGCTCTTTTCACAAAGTTTGATAGGAGAAGTTAAGAAATGGTTCAGGGCATTGCCAACAGCTAGTATTGTAGATCTCCCACAAATTCATCAAAGTTTTCTCACAAGGTGGGAAGAAAAGAAGAGTCCTCTTCAAATATTGGCCGAATATGAGAGTATAAAGAGAGCTCCTAGTGAAATAGTTCAAGATTACTGCACTAGATTCAATAATGTTTACAATTCTATTCCAACAGAAATACAACCTCCACCAGGGCTAGCTCTGATCAAATTTCCAAATGGCCTTAATGCAGATATGTCTTATCAACTGAGGAATATAAATCCTACTACCCTAGAGGAAATGAAAAGGAATGATGTTAGTGTGGAAGCAAGTCTATTGGCTAGGAGCGCAAGGTTAAAGGCTGATAGAAGAGCCATGATCAAAGAATAACCTTCTTCTTCTTCATCAGATGCAAATTTAGACACCTTAGTTAAAACCATGGAAATAATGATGGAAAGGATAAGTTTAACTGACAGGGCTCCACCAATAGAAACTCAAGGGGGTCCCCAAATCCAAAATCCTAATTTTAGGAAGAATCCACCCCAAATTAAACAAAGAGAGTAAAGAGGCCTAGCTAATTAGCAACAAATTAAACCTCCATTACAGGAGAACTATGCAGATGAAGAAGCTGAGATAGTTGAGGACCCTGAAGAAAATCAAATAAATCTATTTGGAGAAGGAGAAATAGATAATATTTTCTTAACTAAGGAGGAAAAAAGATATATTCTTGTTATCACAGCCAGAAATCATCCCTATAGAGTTAAATGATATAAAAAGGGATACCAAAATCCTAACACAGAGGTACGCAAATAGTACAATTTGAGAAGTAAGAATACTTCTCAAAATGTACAATTTGGGAAGTAAGAATACTTCCTAAGAAGATTCAGAGTGATGACTCTTCCACTAGCCAGGCAAAGGATGATTCTCAAAGGGAGACTTCGCAAAAACAAGATGTAAGTATCAAGGAAGTTGATAAACCTCAAACATCTTTCAGTATTGAAAATAAATTAGCCAAGCTCAAATTTTATATTCCTATGATAGAACTGATTAACAAGAATGCATATAGATCTCAAGTCATGAAGGCACTAAAAATAGGAGAGGGAATAGACACAGTCAATTTAACTGATGACCAACCTAAATTATTGTTTGGACCTGAAGTTGAAGGGAATTCTCAGTATGGTAATGTTCCACCCTTCTATGTTAGTTTGAACATCCATGACTACATTCTACACAATTCTATGCTTGATTCTAGTGCTTCTCACAATGTTATGCCTAGAGTCATCATGGAAAAGCTAGGATTAGATATAACAAGACCCTACAAAGATTTATATTCTTTTGATTCTAGAAAAGTAATATGCTTAGGTCTCATCAAGGATATATGTGTGAATCTGGCCCAAATCCCAGAAAAGAGTATGGTAATGGACATTGTAATGGCATGCATACCACCCAATTATGGAATGCTGTTATCAAGATCATGGGGAACAAAATTACAGGGTACCTTGCAGATGGACATGACATATGCTACAATTCATGTTTTTGGTCAACAGAGAAAGTTATATAGGGAAGCATTAATGAAATATATGGTAAGCAGTAAAGACAAACAAAATAATTATCCACTGTATTTTGTGCATTCAGATATGGATTCCTTCATTATATATAATGCCATATGTGCAGAGGAAGTGTCAAACTTGAAAAATGAACTGAGCAAAACAGAGGAGATGAAATTAGATGTTGGGAAGGAAGATGAAGAGGGCAAAACCATTTGGAACGTGGATTTTATGGGGCAGTGAGAAAGGAAGGAGCAAGGGAAGGTGTTTGGGTCTTAAACTCACAAATAAGTATAGCAAAGGGATATTCTTACAAGCTCAATTTCCATGCATAAATAATATCGCTAAGTATGAAGCACTTATTTTAGGATTGCAACTTTTGAAAAGGTTGGGAGCTAAAAGGATTTATGCACATGGTTATGATGAACTCATCATTAATAAAATTAAAGGTGAGTACTTGGCTAAACACCCTAGACTAATGGCCTACAAGAATGTTGTCTTAGATTTTCTACAATGTTTCTAAGAGTATCAACTATCTCTAATTCCTAGGGGTCAAAATATCTTAGCTAATGCATTGGCTACCTCAGCCAACACTTGTAAGATGCCTTTTTATCCTAGCAGAAAATTTGAGGTGGAAGTGAAGCATAGGCTAGTTGTCCCAGATAACATTAGATATTGACAGGTTTTTGGTAGTGATAAGCAGGTAGAATTTTTTTTCCAGTTAAAAGAAGAATTTGAGAATGTACATATTGATACATATAACTATGTAGATAATTATATAAATGAAATAATATTGAACGATACTGGTGAAAATATAGAAGAGCTTGAGTTCCTACAATTGAAAGATAATGTGTTGCTAAGGGGTTTGGTACCATTAGAAGAGTTGTTTGATTTTAATGATGTGGCTAAAAACACAAAGATAAAACCTATAGGAGTTGAGGTTAAAGACTGTAATCTAGGTACTGAGGAAAATCTAAAGATTGTAAAGTTATTAGGTCCTTACCTTCGAATGAAAAAAAAAAGTACATTGATCTACTAAAAGAACATTTTGATGTTTTTTCTTGGGGTTATGAAGAGCTAAAGGCATATGATACCAGTATTATACAACATACCATTCCCATCAGAGAGTACCAGAAACCTTTCAAGTAGAAACTAAAGAGGGTAAATCCAGTTCTATTACCCTTGATAGAAAAAGAGATCAAAAAACTTTTTGATGCCAAAATCATTGTGCCTTTAAGATTTTCAAAATGGGTGTCAAATCTAGTGCCAACAAGAAAAAAGGCAGGTGAAATAAGACTATGTGTAGATTTCAGGAATCTGAATAAATTATCGCTCAAAGATAACTACTCTACCTAAAATGGATCATATTTTACATAAAGTAGCTAGTTCTAGCATAATTTCTTTACTCAATGGTTTTTCAGGATATAACCAAATTCTGGTGCATCCTGACGATCAGTATAAGACAACTTTCACAACACCTTGGAGAACCTTTATGTATGTAAAGATGCCCTTTGGCCTTGTGAACGCAGGGGCCAGTTTCTAGAGAGCAATGGATATTGTTTCTGCAGATGAGAAGGATAGATTTGTTGTGATTTATCTAAATGAAATTATTGTATTCTCCAAAACAAATGAAGATCACTTGCTTCACTTAAGGATAGTTTTTTAGAAATGTAGGAAATACGGTATCTCCTTGAGCCCCAAAAACAGTCTTTTTGGTTTAAAGGAAGGAAAGCTACCTGGTCACATTATTTCAAACGATGGTATCAGAGTGGACCCCAACACAGTTGAAGCCATAATGAAGATTGATCCTCCTAGGAACAAAAAAGTAATTCAGTGTTTCATTACCAGGATAAAGTTTCTGAGAAGATTCATCCCAAACCTAGCTGATATTTTGAGAGCAATCACAAACATGTTGAAGAAGGATAGTGAAATAAAATGGAATAGTGAGGCTCAAAAATATTTCAGTCAAGTGAAAGTAATTTTGCCATGTGCTCATGTTTTAATTAGCACTGATTTTACTAAATATTTCATGATTTTTTCTTTTGCATCAAAACACACTATTGCGGTAGTTTTGTTGCAAAAAAACAAGGAAGGACATGAACAACCTATAATATTTTTCAACAAAGCTTTAAGAGATGCCTCCTTGAAGTACAATATCATGTAAAAGCAAGCTTTTTTCTTTATTAAAGGCTTTGAAGGATTTCAAAGTGTATATTCTACATTCCCACATAATTTCTTTTGTTCCAAGTGTAGTGGTAAAAGATATCCTCAATCAAACTTATCCAAATGGGAAAAGAGGCAAATGGATTGCAATGATTTTAAAATATGACATTTAAATAAAGCCTACTAAACTCATCAAAGGTCAAGAACTGGCCAAATTGATGGTTGAGTCAAATTTTCATGCACTAGACATAAATTGTGTAGCTACTATAGACGAGCAACAAGATATGGTGACTCCACATGTATCAGGAAATTTTCTTACTTCCCCCTAGTATGCAAATATTGTGTATGTTTTTCAAAATTTACAAGCTCCTTTTGGTTTGACCAAAATCAAGGCTAGATTTCTTAAACTAAAAGTTGTAAAGTTCTGCATTTTGAATCAATATCTATATTGGAAGGATCTTGGATGTATTTTATTGAATTATTTATTGAAGGATGAAGTAGATAAAATCATGGAGGAATTTCATTAAGGTAACTGTGGAAGACATTTATATTGGAAAGCCACTGCCAACAAAATCCTAAGAGTCGGTTTTTACTGGCCTACTTTGTTTGCAGGTGTTCATAAAAAAAATTTGACTTGTCATCAATGTCAAATTTTTTAAGGCAAGAGAAAAATCCTACCTCTACCCCTCAAGCCTATCTCAGTGGAGGCGCCTTTCCAGCACTGGGGTTTGGATTTTATTGCAGAAATCCACCGAAGCTCTTTAGCTCAACACAAGTGGATCCTAATAGCAATAGGATACTTCACCAAATGGATAGAAGCAGTCCCAACCAAACAAGCTACAGATTTCGTCATCATTCAGTTCATTGCAGACCATATTCTCTCCATCTTTGGTTGTCCCCACAAAATTATTATAGATAATGCTACATATTTTAAATAAAAAAAGGATGATTGATTTTTGTAACAAGTATCACGTAGTGTTAGGTCATTCTACTACCTATTATCCCCAGGGAAATGGGTTAGTTGAATCTTCTAATAAGTCATTAGTGAACATCATAAAGAAACTACTGCAAGAAAACAAGAAATCTTGGCACAAGAAATTAAAAAATTCCCTATGTCTTGATAGGATAAGCACAAAGAAGTCGATAGGAATGTCAACTTTCCAATTGGTTTATTGAGTGGATGCATTTTTTCCTATTTCCGTAGGAAGTCCAGTGCTAAAATTGTTGCAGGAAGAGGAAGCAGAACCAAATGATGCCTAGAGAAGAATCAATCAATTCATACATTTGCAACAGACTAGAGAAGAGGTTTACAACAATACACATGTAATTCAAGAAAAAATCAAGAAAATTCATGACAAGAGGATTAAAGCAGATGATTTTCAACTAGATGATATTGTTTTAATGTGGGATGTCAGGAATGAAGAGAAAGGGAAACATGCAACGTTTGATAGTTTGTGGAAAAGACCTTATAAAATTGAAGCTTTTCGAGGTAACAATGCATTATTGTTGAAAGATTTGACTGGAGAAGGACTACCAGGAAGACTTTCAATGGTAGACTACTCAAGCACTATTTCACTCAAGGATAGATAATTTTTCATACATGTCATTTTAAATATCATTTTTATTTTTTATTACAAGTGAGGGTGGTTGAAATCAGGAATTGAAGCTCGCTGAGAAGGTCCTAAGCTTCTGATGAGTTGCTGCCAATATTTATAATAACAATAACTAATCAATTGAGTTACAAAATAAAAACAAAGGAACATTACCCAATGGACAAATGCTACTGATCTACGGTGTTCTTAGCGCCTCACAGGGAGAATACCATCCTCATTGAAGCCACTATCAGGGTCCTATAATTTGTAATTTATAGGATCAATTGATGAGTATCTGTTGATTTTATCCCATGAAATGTTGTAAATAATTATTACATTCTACAACTTATTTTCAAAAGTTCAAAGAAATAAGAAAAATAAAAATATGAAATAAAAAAAGGGAAAGAAAAATGTAAAAGAAATAAATTGTGGATAAATATGTGTGTGTGTGTGTGAAAACAAATGAAAATAATAAAAAAATTAGAAAATAAAAAATAAAACCCTCTAGCAAGCCAAACAAAATCTTGCTTTAAATTTAAAAATATCCATTTCATACAGTATTATCAAATTTTGGTTGCAGTGTATTATGTTATGAAATAATACGTCAAGGCTCATTTATCATTTGTAGTTAAATAGTGTGCTCGAACCGACGGCCCAGATCATTCCACCCAAACTACTTGAACGAAGTGACGTTCCTTCGAGCATTTCAGGGGGTCCCATTCTAAAACTACTTACCACTTGTACTCCTCCCCCAGAAATACCTCCATCTCGCACCAACTATCTATTATCTCCACCAATAAACTCCCGCCACCAGTATTCTCATTCGACATTCCACTTTCGTCATTTGTCCTACCACATTACCCCCTCCATGTCGACTATCCATTCAATGTTCAAATATTTACCACCAAATCCAATATTGAACATTGTGGCATTTAAAGTTCTCGTTGTTTATTCATTTTCTCAATATATTGCCCCTGCTCCATAACGTTAAGTTTTCCACTATACAACTGATCGAACTACTATAAAAACCCCTGGAAGCTTATAATTCGCTCCTTTCACCACACCATTGATTTTGCAGGTTGATGATTGAGCTGCCACCAACTATCAACATTCTACAACAGTTTTTCCTTGTGAAGTCGACCAAATTTCACCCAGGTAACCTTGTTCTTTAGAAATATTTTTATCAAGAATTTTCTGGTACTGTTCTTCTACCTTCCTATTATTCCATTTCCAAGATGTCGACACAAAAGAAAAGAGGAAAGTTTTAGAGAAAAATCACATGATTCCTTCTATCCCTGGTTTTGATAAATCCCCTCTGATCGACACCCAGTATAAAATTATCGAGACCCAATGTGAATTTGACCTTTACGAACTTCACAACTCGAAAGAAAAAAAAATCCCTTGAAAAAAGTGATGATCTAAACATTTGGGAATTCCTTCTCCCTTAATATATTTTCCCCCAAACTCACGTTTTCCCTGAATTCTCCACTTTGTGCCATCTCTGATACCTACCAAGCCAAAAATCTATTATTTCCCAAAATAACGAAGTCATCTTCTCCATTTCCCTTGAAATTATTTGCTAGGCCCTGCAACTTGAATACCAAGCCTCCCATCATCCTTTCTCAACTAATCTATTGATGGAATTATACAAAAAGCTAACTTTCCCTCAAAAAGCACAAATCTTCGAATGTTTCCTTCCCAAAAATGTTAACTTACCTTGGACCAATCCCCCATACCCAGTCTTGATCTTCCCAAAAGTGTCCAATAAGTAATTTCTATGGTAACCCGACTTCTTGGGTATTATAATGATCAATGGGTAGATGAAACGGTTTTGGGATTTTTGTTAATTTTTGCAGTCGGCAAAAAGCCATCCATTTTTTCAATTACAATTAATTTTTGTCTAATGTAATGCATGATCAATTTGTAAATTTCAAAGCTGATGTTGTTTTTAAATATCAATTGGTATTGGTTTATCTTGTTTTATTTCATCAGCCAGATAGGTTCAAATTTCCTTTACATAAGACAGATAATGAGGGAAATCCTTTGTCAATGATTCACTAGACTTCTCTAGCTAGAAATAACTCAGAGGAATATACTTACACTGATTTTGTTGATAAGTTTCTACATACCTCATTATGCTTGCTTTGTAGTGATGTGATCCTGAGGATTTCATCAGAGATAAAGAATATATTGCACTTTTCAAAGCAATCAAAATTTCGAGAGTAGTATTTATACCTGAATTATATTGAAATTAGAATATATGGATCAGATTTACCACCTTACAGGTTACCAGTGTTTGTACCAATCATAATATTTTCATTAGAATACACTAGACAAATTTTGAACATGGATGAGTTGCACTTTGTATCCTACAAAAAGAAAGCACAGTTCAAGCTAAAGGCTAATGTAGGTCCTTATATTTTCAACACTATAGCTACAGCAAAGGAGGTGGAAGCTATTTTAAGTCAAATCAAATTTAAGCCTAATTTCTCTTGGTCTTATGATCCTTTGGGCATCATTTCAAAACTTAGATTGGAATAGAAGAGTACTTCTTATCCACATACACCAAGGCCCGAAATTGAACAGTATGCTAACCAAGCGGAATGGACAAAGGGGAATTTACAAGAAGCTAAAGAATGACTAGTTAGTCAGTCATTCATGTAGACGCCTATTCCCAAGGAAAAGGAGGGCAAAAGAAAGAGAGAGGTCATGTCCCCTACTAACTCTGAAACACAAGGTGAAGAATTTGTTGTTTTTAAAAGAAGAAAGAATGACAAAAATAGTGCTCAAAAATCAGACCCTAAAGTTGATCCACCAGTTATTACTATCCAAGATGAATCTCCAGAAGAAAGGGATGCACAACAGTCGCCCATAGTAGTTTTGACAGGAAATCCTGTCACTCCTTTTCCTCAAGCAAAAGAAAAAAAATCATCCATCTACTGTAGAACCAACAATTCAATCTCCAGTATCTTCTAGTTCTCAAATTTCAACATAGCAAAGTATTTTTCAAGGTATAGGGAGATAAAGTTGAAAAATTAAGTTTTAAAAGCTTCAACTTACTTAGAATTTTGGAAGAAGACAACAAAAAAAACAACATAGATTCCTCTCTACATTCGACTCAGAGAAAGGACAGTTCAAAATGACCTTCATGGAACCTTTAGTGCCAGCTCCTAGGAGTGTTGAAGACTACAAAGCCTCCATTTTCTCAATTGATACAAAGAAGATACATGAAATCGATCAAATCGATTTACACAAGCAAATAGGGGAGCTGATATTTTCAACAATTACCATTTCAGCCATGATTGTTTCCAAATTACAGTGATCGTTGAACAACATGCATTCTCAGTTGAATATTGAGAATATGTCCTCATTCGTTAAAGGCAACAAAATCAAATCTCTAGAAGATTTGATAATAAAACTAGGACATGACCCTGTTAATATCAACGTAGTAGAAGATCTTATAAATAGCAAAGAGGCAAATGTTCAAGCAATATGAAAGCAACTAAATCTACCATCCACGGAACTTCCTCAAGCTAATGAAGTTGCCAGCATAGAAATGGAAAAGGAAAAATTATTTACAATAGTTGTTGAGCAGAATGCACAAATACAAAAAATCGACCCCGACATGGAAACATTGTCAACAGAAAAAGGACAGTGGGAAGCAATAAGGACATCTACATGAGGAACAGGTATAGCAATAGAGACTTCAACAAAGGCAACATCTTCAGATTCTATAGAAAATATTGCTAACTCTTTGGAATAATTATCATCAATTAAGGCAGAGAAAGAGAAGTTGTCAACAACATTGATTCGAATGGAGGAGAATAAAATTAAAGTTGATAATGCCTATTTAGCAGAAGTACAAAAAAACATCCAATTAATTCAACAAATCTTGAAATATGAAGATCAATCCTTCATCGTCCAAATGTTGGCAGAGGCCAAAAATAGAATCTGGCAGAATATAAATGCTAATATAACAGATATGTGACTATTAACTCAAATCACTTTTGAGTAGGAAGAACTCATGCAAAGAGTTAAGACAAAAATACAAGATACTAAAGACTATGTGGTATTTTGTTGGGCTCTAGGAGAGCACTAAACGTACTTATTTAGTGAAACTAGGAGTAAGTTAAAGGAAATGTGTTGCTAAGTAGGATATGTAGGTTTCCTCTAGCAAGTACATCAATGAATATATTGGGGAACAATTTATTTTCTGTTAGATGATCCAAAAATAAATTATTATCATAGGTTATAAAGTTGGAATAAAATAATTATTAATTTAAGAAATTAAATTAATAAATATTATTCTAGAATGTTTAATTATTTAATGGAGACATTTAGAATTAGTATATTGTTGTAACAAGATATGACTCTCCAA
>APFE030095950.1:46543-59668 GCA_000404065.3 Pinus taeda | reverse complement strand
GTTTGGACACTCAGAATCACTGAGGCCGAAAATAACTAAACTGGCAAACCAATGGTTAATCTAGGAAGGGGCAATGTTGCCATATAGGGAGCACCAACATTTCCAAAAGAAGGAAAAGGACTAGGATTCTCGTCAGGGGGCTTTCCTTGGTTGGTAGACTCAGGAAATGTTGTCATTGGTATCAACCTAAGATCTACTAAGGAGTATTTCCACAGGAAGGATGTTTCTTAGTGGTTAATTAATTGATTTTAGAAATTAACAAAACAAAATAAAAAAGGGGTAAGCTAGGTAAGAGGGTTTACCAAGTATCTGTGAACCACTATATACACCTTAGCTGAATCTAAGGACTTAACGAATGGCGCCCAATTTCCCCAAATGCTGTGTTCAGTGTATCACGTCTACAAGGTGGCTAACTTGGTTACTTGTGGCTATAGAATAACAGCCTAGTGGGGTCTCCCAATATATACGCAACGATACGGGGAGCACAAGTTTGTGTTAGCGCTGTCTAATGCATAAATGTTCGATGAGAGCGTTCCCATATACTTTCCATACGTGGATCGCCTCCGATATACCTGAGAGTATTAGAGAACGATCCTATATACTTCCGTATGTGGAACAGGATGTCACCCCTGGGATACAATGCTGGCAGATAACGACAGCTACTAGGTTTATAGACGTCGGAACACGTTTCTAGCCTAGACGTATAAATGTTTGTGTTAAGTTCCAAATCTGTAGGTTGATTGAGTAAATTTTAATGTTTATCTTGAATTATGTTTCAGTTTCGGGCTTAAAATGATGTAACCTGAACATCTAGATGCAACTATATGAGAAAGAAAATTTTCATTTCAATGAAAGCTAGATTAGTCAAGGGAAGAAATTTCAATCAATAATGCATCAAACAACATGCCTTCCCTTAACTTTCACCTTTGCTTTCCGAATGCAATATCTAAAAGTAAAAATGATCTTCACTTTTCACTATCCTAAATGCAACTTTTCAAGAGCAAAATGTTTTTCACTTTTACTAAGATGCACTTATATGAATGATATTTTTTCTTTGATTTTTGAATGCTCTAATGCAACTAATGCATCAACCAAAGCAAAATGACGATTTGATTCAAATGCTCTAATGCAACTAATGCATCAACCAAAGCAACACCAAATCTAATTTAAAAGCACCTAAATGAAAATATCTTTCACTTTTTCCTCTTTTGAACAAATAAATAATGCACTCTCTTCAACTTGAAAATCAAACAATGTAATCTATGCTTGGTTAAAAACAAAAATGATTTCCAAATGCAAATAACCTAATGTGACTTTAAAAGCAATTTTTGAAGAACAAGCTAAAGCAAATGCAAGATGATGTTTTTCAATGATTTCCACAGAAAACAACACTCAATCAATCAGCAAACCAGTACCTCAGTGACATAAACAAGCAACAAGTGATGACCAATTGACTAGAAACCTTAGAACTCAATCAGATTTCACTTCAGGCACTTGAAAACATAAGAGACAAAATTGCTAATTAGCCAAGACAACGAGACAAAACACTAGCAAATCCAATCACAAAGGACAGGAAAAAGACCTTAGGGGCTAAGACACGCTAGATTCTCTAACATAAACCCTAATTTTTCTCAAATCTCTAAGATCAACGTGGTTGTCATAGCCAAACGCATGCTGAAAGCGGGTTCAACACGACTGTTTTAAATAAAAGCGTGTTGGCAACGTGACTGTGCAAGGCAAAAATGTGTTGGGTGAAAAAATTGGGAAACAATAAAAAAGATTTCAACAAGCAATCCATACTTAGCATTCTCAGGTAGTGATCATTCGATGTGCAAACCTATACAGGCTCAAACTAACAGATAATTCAATGGTCGATCAAACTGATCTAAAGACCAAATTGAAGGAGGGTAATGAGGCTATAGGCTCCCCAGTATGGGCACCATTTTTTTATGAAGATAAATCCCCTCTGCGGATAGAGGCGATCTCTCTAGCCCAATGAGTGGGTCTAGCAACAAATTGAACAAACTAATGCAGACATTCCTAGCTTATGTTTAAAAATGTAGAGAGAGAGACCTACCTCGCTCTGATTGTAATCACTCAATCCTTTGATGATGACTTCGATCCCTTAGCTTCCAGGCTCACTCTTTGCTTGTTCCTTACGTCCGAGTACCTGCAAGAGAGATCAAAAGACAATACAAGATACAAGATCATACATAGTATATATCAAACATAAACTACTCAATAGATCAAAGAGTATTAAGCTAAATGCATAAATATTTTGACATTTATGGAAAGTGAACATTAGATGTATATATTATTAAATAAAAAAGGGAAGCATACAACCATTGCCTTGATGTTGGAGACCTCCTTTTGGTGGATGTCCAAGTCCAAGCCAAGACTCTTCAAGCACTCCCTCTCCAAGTTAGATGGGTAGCATTTGAGCATAATCTCAGCTTAAGAATGCAGGGAATCAATGACCAACTATTTGGGGATGGAAGGGAGTTGATTCATAGAAAGGGATAGGGAGTTAGGGATCCACAAAAGAGGGAGGAAGGTCCACAGCTCAAGGAGAAGGCCCTTAAAGGTACGATCAAGAGCTCCAAATGGGAGAGCTCGACCACATTTGCAACCAACAACATCTAACTCGCTGTTTCTCGCATACGAAGCTTCTCCTCCATTTTGGGAAAACTTGCCAGGAGAGGTTCAACGCGGGTTTTCATGGCAAAACCCATGCTGGCAGCGTTAGGTCAAAGAATTGCAACTTGCCATTAGCACAGGCTGGCAGTGGAGCAAAGAGCGCTGGTCCTGAAAACTAGGGTTTTAGGGAAACTTCTCCAGAATTGACTCAATGCAGTTTTTCTTCTACTCTTCAGGGATATTTTTGTATTGTATGATAATGAGTATACTTCAGAATTGTCAACATTTTGGCACTTCGGGATATGGAACAAGAAGTGAACAGGAGGTGTGAAAAAATACTGTGTAACATGATGGTTCCTAGACTGGCTGAAAGCTTTAGTTGATCTTAGTCCAACCTGGATAGATAACCCTGGTCAGATATCTACTCTCTGGCACTGAGTGTGCCTGGACTCTTCATAGTCCATTTTGGAGATCTTCCATGTACCTCTATATAGTTGTAGTTATGAATGTAACCTCCCTAGTTAAGAGGGAGTGTTGAAGAATGTAACTAGGTTCAGCCTTCATAATTGTACTTGAGTCATGATGTAATATATTTATCAAATGCAAGAAAGAGAAATTTTATTATTAATAAAATTGACTTATTAAAGCGTGGGTTTCATGCTTTCTTCTTTATGCGGGGTCCCCAAATTTCTGACATTAAGGATCAGAGGCACCATACAGGGGCAACGAGTGTTGGTATTAGTTGACAGTGGGGCTACCCACAACTTCATTGATGCCCAGTTGGTTTAGAGGAGGGGCCTCACCACGTCTGAGTTTGAGGGCTTTCCAATCTTGGTACTAGGTGACCGTACCACACAGTGCACTTGGAATGTGCCTGCTTTGACAGTAGTTGTGGGGAACTACTCTATGATGGACCATTTCTTTGTGGTCAACGTGCCAGACACCAACATGGTGATGGGTGTCCAGTGGTTGTACTCCCTTGGGCGAGTTACTACTGATTGGAAGAAACTGGAGATGGAGTTCACTGGCTCATATGACAAATCGGTATTCCTTAGAGGTATGCATTCATACCCACCAGTGTTGTTAAAAGCGCGATTAAATCGCGCTTTTTTCAAAAAATCGAGCTTTTTTCCCTAGCCCGATTTAATCGCGCTTTTTATAAGAAAAAGTGGGTTAAATTTTTTTGCCGCTTTTTTGGGGAAAAAAGCGCGCTTTTTTCGAAAAAAGCATGCTTTTTGGGAAAAAAGCTCAGGCTGGCGGGGCAGCACGATTTATAATGAAAAATTGAAAAAAAATGAAAAAAATGAATATTTTTGTACCAAACGATTTTTTCCCGCTTTTTTCCGCTTTTTTCCCGATTTTTCCGATTTTTTCCGATTCATTCCTCGCGTCGATTTAATCCCGCTCGCGCTTTTAACAACATTGATACCCACCACAGAAAGTCTCAGTGCATAGGATGGAGGCAGATCTGTGACATGGGGACATAGCATGGGCAGTGGAGCTGAGGGTTTGAGAGGTTGGAGGGCAGGCCTAACCACCACCTCTAGACATACAAGCCTTGTTGGACAAGTACTCATTGGTATTTGGAGACATCCCACTAGGTCAACCACCAAATAGGGAATTCGAGCACACCATCGAGTTGGAGCCGGGTGTGCGGGCGGTGATCACTACCCCTTATAGGGATCCTAAAGCCTATAAGGACGAGATTGAGAGGGCCATCAAGGAACTGTTGGCATTGGGCCACATCAGGCCGAGTTCCAGTCCTTTTGCTTCTTCAGTGGTGTTGGTGAAGAAGAAGGATGGAACCTTGCACATGTGCATGGATTATTGGGCCCTCAACAGGAAGACATTGAAGAACCAATACCTCACCCCTCGCATCGATGAGTTGATGGATGAGCTTAGAGGAGCCACGTACTTCTCTAAGATAGATATATGTTCGGGGTACCACCCGATCAGGGTGAGGGATCAGAACATCCTCAACTTTTCAGTGCCATTATGGGCAGTTCAAGTTCCTAGTCATGCCATTTGGGTTGACCAATGACCCGACTACTTTTCAGTTGTGTATGAACCATGTGTTCCAGAGGCAGTTGAGGAGGTTTGTGTTGGTTTTCTTCGACGACATCTTGATTTACAGCAGGACTTAGGAGGAGCATCTCCAACACTTGGAGGAGGTGATGCATATTTTGGAGGAGCAACAATTCTATGCCAAGCTGTCCAAGTGTGAGTTTGGCCTGATCAAGATGCTCTACTTGGGGCATATCATTGGCGCAGATGGGGTGAAGGTCCATGAGGAGAAGATACAAGCTATCCATGATTTCCTAGTACCTAGAGACATGACAAATGCTTGGCGGCTTCTTAGACATCTGCACATATTACCAAAAGTTCGTCAAGGGCTTTTTGCAGTTGGCAACTCCCCTCATAGATTTGACCAAGAGAGTGGCTTTCACATGGACAGATGGGGCACAGGCAACTTTTCACTGCCTCAAGGAGGTGATGAGTAGTTGTCTAGTTTTGGCACTTCCAGACTTCTCCCAGCCCTTCACCATGGAGTGTGATGCATCCGGGGAGGGAGTTAGAGAAGTACTATCTCAGGATGGGCACCCCATTGCTTTCGAGAGTTGGAGGCTCTTACCCCATGAGAGGTCATATTCTATATATGACAAGGAGATGTTGGCCATTATGCATGCCTTGGCCAAGTTCCGACAGTATTTGGTGGGTAACGGGTTTCAGGTGAAGATTGATCACAGCAGTCTTCGTCACTTCATGGGGCCGCAAGGCCTCAACGATAGACAACAGAGATGGGTCAGCAAGGTGCAGGCCTATGATTTCAACATAGAGTATGTGCATGGCAAACACAACGTCGTGGCTGATGCCTTATCCCGAAGACCCTCAGGCCTATCACTCATGAGCATCTGCCATGATTGGAAGGCCTAGTTATTGGTGGAGTATTCTACGGACAGGAGGGCATGCGAGATTCTGGAGGGTACCCACGCAGATGAGCGCTACCGGTTGATGGATGAGGTCATCTACTACAAGGGGCGCATATTTCTGGTTCCCAACTCGCAGTTGAGGGAGAGAGTGCTCCAGGTAGCACAAGACTCGCCATTGTCAGGGCACCAGGGATTCAGGAAAACGTACATGGCAGTCAAGGAGCGCTTCACTTGGAACGAACTCAAGGGGGATGTGCTGAGGCACGTATAGGAGTGTGAGACATGTCAGAGGAACAAGGGGGAGCTGATTCATCCTGCAGGATTAATACAACCGCTCCCCATCCCCGAGGGGAAATGGGAGAGTATCTCCATGGACTTCATCACGGGGCTCCCCACAATACAGGGCAAATACTGCATTTATGTAGTGGTCGACTGGTTGACCAAGTATGCCCACTTTTTCGCCATCCATACCAGATATTCGGCTTCACAGGTTGCAGAGTTGTTCTTTAGGGAGATCTTTCAGTTACACGGGCTTCCTAAGAACATTGTGAGTGATAGGGATAGCAGGTTCATGGGAGGCTTTTGGCAGGAGTTCTTCAAGTTGGTTGGTACCGAGCTCACCCCTAGAATGAGTTACCACCCCCAGACAGATGGCCAGATCGAGCGAGTTAATTAGTGGTTGGAGGGGTACCTGAGGAATTACGTGACTATGCAACAAAGGGCTTGGATTCAGTGGCTGCATTTGTGCAAATATTGCTACAACACCACCCATCACATGTCCATTGGTATGACTCCTTTCCGTGCCTTGTATGGTTATGATGCATTATCTTTTGCTGACATTGTTTTTGGATATAGCTGGGCCCCAAAGGCCAAAGATTGGATCCAAGAGAGCTAAGACATCCTCAAGTTTCTCAAGGATAACTTAGTGACAATGCATAACTAATAGAAACCGACAGACATTTCGTGGAGGGGGATTTGGTGTACCTCCGGTTACAGTCGTATAGGCAGTCGACATTGAAGCAGAAGGGGGCCGAGAAGCTACAATCTTGTTTTTATGGGCCATACAGGTTAGTCAGGCGAGTTGGGGAGGTGGCCTACGAGTTGGAGCTGCCTCCGGGGAGCAGGATTCACAACATATTCCATGTCTCATGCCTTAAAAGGGTGCTAGGAAAACAGGTGACAACAACAGTATAGTTACCCCCATTAGATGATGAGGGCCATCTGGTTTTGGAGCTCGAGGCCATTTTGGAGAGGCATGAGAGGAAGCTGAGGAGCATGACCATCAGGGAGTTTTTGGTACGCTGGAAGAACCTACCGGATGAGGATTCCACTTGGGAGGGTGAGCACATTCTGGGGCACCCAACTTTGAAGTTGCTTGAGGGCAAGCAACATTTGGGAGGGGAGGACTGTCATGTCCCTTCCCAAAAGAATTTGTAACAGGTTTTGTCTCTCCACAATATTGTACAAATTTTGCTAAGGAAAAGGACCCAAGTAATTTCGACTTAGGAACTTAGGAGAAATACAACCAAATTTTGCTAGTGGAAGGTGGGGGCTACCCACGTGGGAAAGCGTATTGGGCAATTCGAATTGCCTTGGAGGGAATTCGTATGGCTGTTGGAGGGGCCCACATGAGGCAAAGAGAGGCCCACGAAGTCATAAGGGGGAAGAGCTCCTCACTTGAGCATCATTCATTCTTGCATATCGAAAATCACTTGACTGTTTGCTCGAGCTGCATAGCCGAGTCAATTGGCTGCTTAGCCACGAATCTCTCAAGCGGGAGATTCAACCTTACCTTCGAGGGACTATGAGTGCCACCCTAGGAAGGCAGTTTCATAGCATCTTGACGAGCACCAGGAAGTATTCGCAGCCAGCACATTCAAGCATCATCCAATAATGCGTATTTCTGGGTGAGCAGAGAGGGAACACACAGTTGAAGACAGAGCTTCATTGGGCCAACACTAGCCAGCGGAACTTAGAAAGTCAAAGGACATCATGAGGTCAGCACTTGGGAGGAGTTTTGGAGCAAGTCGGTGCAGCAAACAGGCAGTTCAAAATCCAGCCTTGGAGGACAACACAGAGGGCTAGTCTAGGCATCACATGGGTCTTGAGGGAAAGAGCCACAACACCCCGAATCACAGTTGGGACGGAAGGAAATTCATAGGAGTTTTCATCCCAGTGATTTGGGGTAGTTTTGAAGAGTTTTCCCAACTTCATTCAGGCAGGTCGAGTCTGCCAGTTTCAGCAAAGGATGGGCTCCTTGGGGCTCAAATTTCAGAAGTCTAAACTAGGCCAAACCCTTCCTGGGTTTTGGTGGGCTTTAGTTGAGGATCCGAGAGCTGAAGTTTTATAATTTTCTAAGCACGAGAAGCATTGATTCTAGCCTTTCTGTTCCAGTAGACAACGCAGTTTCTGGGCAGCGCAGATCAGTTCTAGTGCAATAGTTGGGTAGTCTTTAGATCAACATTCGCTCACCCGGGTTTTGTCACACTTGTCCTTAGAGACAAGCCCATGTGCACCATTCCATTCACTGTTGTATTTTCCCTTGATGATTTAATAAAATGGCTCAGCAGTTCTCTATATCCAACGTTTTCATGTGTGTCTGATGTGTATTTCGCATTTTTGATTGCTGGATTGTTTGCTTTCTTTGTTTATCACTTAATTTCTTGTTTAGGAACATTACATAGTTTACGCAAGAAAAGATTGCTATAAAGGGCTGACACTTGTTAACATATATTTGTTTTCTTCTCTCTTGATTGCCTAGTGTATTGAATTGATATGAAGTGAAATATCATCCATTGTTGGCAGTTGTAATTTATATTCCAATTCATCCCTAAGGATGATACTTCATAGGTATTAGATCCTTGGAGCATCGAGAGAGGTGAAAATTTTGAATTTGCAAAATAAACCTCACTTGATGAAATTTACAAGGAATTATGTCGCATAACACATACTTTTGTTGGCTTAGGTGCTAGGTTTGAGACATATCTATTTTTTCATGTTCATTGGGGAGTTGTGCTTGATCTCACCCGTTTTTGACATGCCATCCATGAGGCTTGTCGTTACAAAAATGGCACCCTAGAGAATGGCCTAATACTCTATAGGCTCATCAATTATTGTAGAACTCAATACACTATAGAGCATGGTAAACTTGCATATGCACATTGGACAATGTACAATGGACATGCATGTGGAAAGGAACTCCCATGTAACTTAATTACATCAAGGTACAAAGAATTACTAATGAATATGTACAATAATGTGTTAATTTGGCAGCTCAGGGACAAATTCCCTTTGGGAAGCCTTCCTCATTTGGAGAACATCCTACTAGCCCTTGGAGAATTTAATTTGGACACGGAAAAATATTATTTTTATTATGGAACCACATATTCACAAAAAGTACAGGTCAGTCTAAAGGACAAATTGGGTCTCTTGCACCACATATAAATAGACCACATGTCACATCACTTTGGAGCATCATCACGCATCACATTTTTCTCTTGGATTTGTTCGACTACAAAAATTGTAAGTTCTTTTCACACATGCGAAGGAGAGAGGGTCTTTTTTTGTTGGCCGAACTCGGCTTCTGCTTTGGGACTTTGACCAACGTTGAATTTCTGGACTTGGATCATGTTTTGACTTGGTTTGACTCTGATTTTCTGATCTGCTTGGAAGGTCGAGTTGATTGGGAGGTTGACCAAACTTTTCTAGGACATTTTGACCAGCGTTGATCGGGATTGCAAGACTAGGGTTTTTGGAGGTCAAAGTTTGACTTTGACCAAATTTGCAGGCATGATTTTGCGATTGTTTTGGGTTGACTTTGATCTTATTTTCTGCTGAAGATCATTTGACATTGCCAAGATGTCTACATCACACTGAAAGATTGAAGAGAAGTTGAATGACTCATCTAACTATGTTGTATGGAGGACCAAGTTGGATGTGACTTTGGATGAGAATGATGTTTTGGAATACATTGAAGGGAAAGTACCTAAGCCTCCGGAGAATGCTTGCGTTGCTATCAAAACCAAATACAAGTAAGGAGAGGTCAAGGCCAAGAAAATTATTATTGATTCTTTGAGAGACCATTTGATTACTTAAATTGCAAAATTGAAGAAGTCAAAGGAGATGTATGATAAGCTGGTTGGGATGTATGAGGTCAACAACTTGAATCACATTCTTTCTTTGAAGAATCAACTTAAGGACGTTAAGATGAACAAGGGATAGATTGTGCAGTCATATTTCATGAGGATATTCTAACTGAAGGATCAAGTAGCGTCTGTTGGAGAAGTTACATCTAATAGAGAGCTTGTACTAATTGCACTTCAAGGTCTTCCTCCAATCTGGGAGACATTCATCACAACTATTAGCAACAATGAAAGGTTCCCTTCATTTGATGAGCTCATTGGCAAGTGCACTCAAGAAGAGACTAGGATGATTTCTAGAGGAAGGATTCAAAAACATGAAGAAGGGGGCCCTCTGCATTTGTTGTTCAAGACAAGAAGAAGAAAGGGCAAGGAAGACAATCTAACACAAGAAAGCCCACACCAACATCTAGGGACTCCAATAGAAGATCAAGAAGTGTTAAGTTATGGTATGTTCTATGCTTAGAGCAATTTACTTCTTTTTCTTATTATTTTCCACAGATTAGCAATCACATGTACATAAAGTAAAGTGCAGATAGAACATAAAAAGATCGACAGAAAACAAGCCAAGACAAGAGACACAAGATGTGGCGGCTAGCCAGGGACAAACCCCACAATGTGTGGGGAAACCCTTTGATCGAATCTTCTTTTATCTTCAATAATTCAGCAGAGAGAAATAGTAAAATAAATCTGATTTATATCAGCAGTAGCAAACCCTAGATCAGTAGCATCAACGTTAGCGGCTTCATCATCAAACTCGGGTAGACGATATCTCACAAACCGACCGTCGGATCGGCTTGATTCCACCACCAAAAGTTGCGGCTTCCAGAGGAGGTTTAGATGAACCTACAACGCAGTTTAGATGAGGAGATCTTCTAGTCAACATAGGTCAAACTTCACTTCTGTAGTTGCAGCTTTAGTTTCAACAGCTTCTTCAAACTAGGGCAATCGATATCTTGCAAACCGTCCATTGGATTGACTTGATTCCACCACCAAAAGTTGCGGCTTTCAGAGAAGGTTCAGATGAACCTACAACGCAGTTCAGGTGAGGAGATCTTCCAATCCACGCAGGTCAAACTTTACTCTGTAGTTGCAGCTTCAATTTCAGCAGCTTCCGGCTTCACATGTGTGAGGGAGAGACCCTTTTTTGCGCAGTAGAGAAGAGACTCTTTTCTACGCAGTAGAGAGAGAAATGTGATGAGATGAGTGAGTCCAAATGAGGAAAAGTCCTCCTATATTTATACACAATGTTGGTGTTTGAATAGATGCCACTGTTGGGCTTTTGAGCCTACATGAGTTGTAGGTCGGCTCGATAATAATTCCATAATCAAAATAAATTCATATCTCCATGAATACTTATCGGAATTGGATGATATTTATATCAATCCTACACCTCTCGATGAGAGGAATCTAATGAACATATTTTCAGCCATGAATAAGATGATCCACATGAAGTTTTGCCCTGGTTGCCAATTTTAACACTCCTTCTCAACTAGGGACAACTTCATCTGCAATCTGTCTATCGGTCGTTACTATTCATCCATCAAATGCACTGCCCTGTACAACTTGACCCTTGCCCTGCTCTACTTTGTTTTGTTCTGCTTTGCTTTTGTCCGAATTATGAAGAAGAAGAAATGATTCAGGATGTATCATACTGACTTAAAGTCAACCTCAAAGTATGTACCATTGGTCCTAGATCAGTCTCAACAAACCCGAAGTCAGCGTCATAGTGAGTACAACTCCTACCACTGGTCCCAGACCAGTAACATCCTCCATTGACTCAAAGTCAGTCTCAGAGTGCGTACCACTGGTCCCAGCCAGTCTCAACCAACTCGAAGTCAGTGTCATGGAATGTACCACTCCTACCACTGGTCCCAGACTAGTATCATTGATCCCAGATCAATGGAGGTCATCCTAGTGTAGTGAGTACGGTAGATACAACGATGCGTCCATTGGTACTACTATGGTCCCTAACTTCATTTCCCTGCTCATTGATCATATGAGAGGTACTTCCCATGAGTCCCAGACTGCATGGGTAGGATGTCTCGACAGGAGAACTTAATCAATCCCATTCTCACAGGAGAACACATCAATCCTGCTACAATTGCCATGGAAAACACATCAATCCAGGCCGCCATGGAGAACACATCAATCCAGGCCTCACAGGAGAAAACATCAATCCTGCTACAATCGCCATGGAGAACACATCAATCCAGGCCTCACAGGAGAACACATCAATCTGCTACAATCGCCATGAGAACACATCAATCAAGCCTCACAGGAGAACACATCAATCCTGCTACAATCGCCATGGAGAACACATCAATCCAGGCCTCACAAGAGAACTAATCATCCTGCTACACAGGAGAGCAAATCATCTTGTTCCACAAGAGAGTGAATCATCTTGTCCCACAAGAGAGCGAATCGTCTTGTTCTGGTGTGCACCACTAGAGGAGGGTGAGTCACCTTGTGGTCGTATGTTGCTCCAGTAAGAACCGCAAGCCCTCAGAGCTCCTAGAGCTCAATGTATGCAACATGCAGGACCCTTGTACAAGGGTTTCTTGACAACTCCAAGTCGTTTGGGAAAATCACAAATTAGATCTTTCCTCTGGGCTTTGACAAGGTGTATCGACTTGTACATTATCTTAATGCGATGGAGCTTCCTTGCTCATCGTCTTACCATATCCCAGATGATGTCTATCTGTTGGAGCAAAATACGAGATTCCTCAATAATCGAATCCCACCTCTGGTTGTTATAGAGAATCACAGTGGTATGTGTTCAAACAACTCATTGAAGAGCTTCCCCAACCAGGCAGCTTCATATGAGTTCATACTCGTAGATATGTATCTGGTCTCGGCGGTGCTTATGGCAACCAACTTCTGCTTCCTGCTCATCCATTATATCGAAGTAGAATCCAAAGAGGAACTGCACTAAAAGTGCTCCAGTGATCCTCCACACTACCTGCCTAATCAGCATTCGAATAATCATGTAGTTTCATATTTTCGGCAGTGTATCTCAATCCATGAGAGATTGTGTCCTAAAGACATCTCAAAATATTATTGGCACCAATCTAGTGAGGCTCAACCAAATATGAGCTCACAATGCTAACTGCAAAACATATGTTCGGATGGAGGTTCACCAAGAACATCGACGCAAATGAGTTTTTGAAACTCAGAGACATTTCCTAAATCTGGTCCGACATCACTACCATATAGCTTCTAAAAGTTAAGATCCTTGAGGTAGTCACAGGCTTGCAATCCACCATATCAAATCTTTTCAGAATCTTCACCACATATGTTCCTTGAGATAGGAAAATTTCCCTTGGCTTCTACCACACTTCAAGTCCTTGGTTCTTCATTTCAAATTCAGAAGCCAACTCCCTCTTACATTTGTGAATGAGAGGGTATGCACCTGTTAG
>APFE030095950.1:1779-46390 GCA_000404065.3 Pinus taeda | reverse complement strand
CAACACCAGTATGAGAGGCTTGTCATCTTCAACCTTAAAGTAAAGGTTAGGATCGGCTTCACTCCTAGTGAATCCCAGCTTCATCAAGTAGCTATCGATCCTCTCATACCATGCTCGAGGTGCTTGCTTTAGCCCATTGAGAGCCTTCTTCAACCTGTATACATGAGATTTTCAATCATAAATCTCAAATCCTTCGGGTTGCTCCACATAGACCTCTTCTTTGATCGAACCGTGCAAGAACGCGGTCTTGACATCCATCTGATGTAGGTTCCATCCTTGTGAAGCCACAAGGGATATGATCAAGCAGATGGTCGTATATCTAGCAACAGGTGCAAATATCACATCATAGTCTATACCTTCCTTCTGGGAGAAACCACGAGCAACAAAATGAGCCTTATACTATTCCGTACTTCCACTTCCATCTGCTGCAGCTTTATCTTGTAAAGCCATTTTGAAGTAACAATTGTCTTGTCCTGGGGTTTGGGAACTACTTCCCAGACATCATTCTCCATAATACACTCATATTCTTTGGTCATAGCATCCTTCCATACTTGATGCTTAACAACGTCTGAGGATGATGAAGGCTCATTTTGTATGATTGTCCTCATGATGGTCAGGTATCCTTGATACCTATTAGGTTTCTTACTTTCATGGAAGGTTCCTCGGGGCGTAGCATGTCCTTCAGCATCATCAAGTATCCCCCTAAGCCATGAAGGCCTCTTCCTAGAAGAGGAAGGCTCAGGTGGATAAATAGGATCCATGGGTTCCTCCACATCAGGCATTGTTACATCATCTACCCATAGAGACAACTTCCACAATCGTACGGTTCTTCTTTTTCACGACACCATTCTGCTCAGGAGTATGCGGTGTAGTAGTATCTCTCTTAATGCCAGCCTCAGATATGCCTGAGTGAACCAACTCTAATATATCAGAGGTCTTGCTTTGGCTTGAGGGGAATGGTACCCTTTTGAGCTTTCGTTCGGCACATCCTAGACATACACCTTCTTTCTCTACTCGGAATTCTTGCATCCCTGTCACAATTTGTCTTACACCGAGTAGAGCTTTATAATGAAGGGGGGCAAACCTTCGATGCCAAAGTTCGGACTGAAGAGATGTGTCATAAGACATGACACCTAGTGGACTTCCATCGACATGATATAAAGAATCAACATGAAACCCAAGAGTAAAGGCATCTTTAACATTATTTTTCCATATACGTACCTTGCCATCACTGAAGGTTACCTTGTAGCCTTTGTCTTCCATTGCTGAGATGGACACCAGGTTCTTTCGGAGGTCAGGTGCATTTAGTACATCCTGGAATTTCTAGCCTTCTTGAATGGTTGCCCTCTTCCTTGATTTCCAACATTCCTTTTACCTTTGCTATTGAATTTGTCATTCCTTTGATTGCCATCAGAGGGATTTTGATCATTGTCACGGTGAGAGTCCTTTCTATTAGGGCACTCCCTTGCATAGTGACCTGCTTTATCGCAGATGTAACATTGTCCTTTTCTTCCACCCTTAGGTCCAGCCTTTCCTTTTGATTTAGACCCGAAATTATTTCTTTTCTTAGCATGAGAAGAAAAAGCAGCAGGAGGACCTTTAGGTATGGGCATTTCTTGCTCTTCTACCCTTGTTTCTTCTTGAATGCATCTAGCCATTAGTTCCTTGAAACCAGGAATTACATTATTGTTGAGAAGAGTAGTCCTGAACACGTAACATTCAGATGGTAATCCTCCAAAGTTGTGAGTGCCATTTCCCTGTCAGTGATAGTCTCCCCAATAGATAGGAGATCGTTCTTGATCTTGACGATTCTTAAGAAGTATGCTTGCATACTCTCATCTTTACCCTTATGAATTTCCTTAAGCTTATTTCTAAGAAACAAAAACTTGATTTGCATTATTAACTGTAAATAAACTCATCAGTCTATCATAGATTTCCGTGGAGGTGTTAAGGTCGGAGATGTAGGCCACCAAGTGCTTGTCGATAGAGTCCCAGATGATCTTCTATTTTGACTTCTCTGGTTTTCCATTTGTTCCATGCAGTAGCGGATGCATTTGATGGAGGCTCAAAAATATTGCCTCTTACATGGTCCAGCACTCCTTGATCTTCTAGGGTTAGATCGATAGACATCTTCCATCCGTGATAGTTAGTTTTCTCATGGAGTTTGTCTTCGGCAAGAAAGAGTGTTGAGGACCCCATAGTTCTTTTAGGATAGCCTTGCCAATCTTCTCTTCGATGATTGCTCTTGCTCTTGCTCGGGCTTTGTCTTCATGTCAGCTCTGATACCATGTTAAGTTATGGTATGTTTTATGCTTAGAGCAATTTACTTCTTTTTCTTATTATATTCCACAGATTAGCAATCACATGTACATAAAGTAAAGTGCAGATAGAACATTAAACGATCGACAGAAAACAAGCCAAGACAAGAGACACAAGATGTTGCGGCTAGCCAGGGACAAACCCCACAATGTGTGGGGAAACCCTTTGATCAAATCTTCTTTTATCTTCAATAATTCAACAGAGAGAAATAGTACAATAAATCTGATTTATATCAGCAGTAGCAAACCCTAGTTCAGCAACATTAGCATTAGCGGCTTCATCATCAAACTAGGGCAGACGATATCTCACAAACTGATTGTCGGATTGGCTTGATTCCATCACCAAAAGTTGCGGCTTCCAGAGGAGGTTTAGATGAACATACAACACAGTTTAGATGAGGAGATCTTCTAGTCCACGCAGGTCAAACTTCACTTCTACAGTTGTGGCTTCAGTTTCAGCAGCTTCCTTCAAACTAGGGCAGTCGATATCTTGCAAACCGTTCGTCAGATTGACTTGATTCCACCACCAAAAGTTGCGGCTTCCAAAGGAGGTTCAGATGAACCTACAACTCAGTTCAGATGAGGAGATCTTCTAGTCCACGCAGGTCAAACTTCACTTTTGCAGTTGCGGCTTCAGTTTCAGCAACATCTTTCAAACTAAGGCAGTTGATATCTTGCAAACCGTTCGTCGAATTGACTTGATTCCACCACCAAAAGTTGCGGCTTTTAGAGGAGGTTCAGATGAACCTACAACACAGTTCAGATGAGGAGATCTTCTAGTCCACGCAGGTCAAACTTTACATCTACAGTTGTAGCTTTAGTTTCAGCAGCTTCCGGCTTCACATGTGTGAGGGAGAGACCCTTTTTTGCGCAGTAGAGAAGAGACTCTTTTCTGCGCAGTAGAGAGAGAGATGTGATGAGATGAGTGAGTCCAAATGAGGAAAAGTCCTCCTATATTTATGCACAACGTTGGTGTTTGAATAGATGCCACTGTTGGGCTTCTTAGCCTACATGAGTTGTAGGTCGGCTTGATAATAATTCCATAATCAAAATAAATTCATATCTCCATGAATACTTATCGGAATCGGATGATATTTATATCAATTCTACACCTCTCGACGAGAAGAATCTAATGAACATATTATTAGCCATGAATAATGACCCACATGAAGTTTTGCCCTGGTTGCCAATTTTAACAAGAAAGGACGAGTAATTGTTACATATTCAATGTTTCAATTATCATAAGAAAGGTCACTAGGCCTGAGATTACCCTTAGAAGAATGATGCTCCTAGATCTTACTATCGTGGCTTCAACAACAAGAAGTTCAATGATAGAAGAAGAAGAGATGGTCCTGTTGGTCATGAAGAAGGCAACCATCTTCAAAAGATATTTAGAAACTCAAGGTATGGAAATAATGTAACAACTACTTAATCAAATATTTTCTTATTTCTGCTTTATCTAGTTTCTCTCCTTCAGATTCATTTGGTAGTTGGCTAGTAGATAGTGGGGCCTCTAGACACCTCACTAGGTATTGTGAAGTCCTCTCTAACCTGGTTGAGAGGGAGACAAATTTGAAGATTATTCTTGGGGATAACTCTACATATCCAGTAAAAGGGTTTGGTTCTGTTTCGTTTCACTTAGATTATGGTGAAACTGTACATCTACAAGATGTTTTGTATGTGTTGGGATTGAAAAAGAATTTGGTATCTATATCTGCCTTGGAGGACAAGGGACTAAGAGTTGCTTTTATAAGAGGAAAGGTTCTTAACTGGCCTCGAGAATATAGTTTGAGGGATGCCTTCACCTTGGGATCTAGAATTGAAGGCCTCTATAAAGTCAATGGAAGACCAAATCCCATACATGATAGCAATCATCAAAGTGAGCTATGACACCAAAGGTTTGCTCATGTTCACTATGAAGCCCTACTTGAAGTGAGGAAGATGGTTTTTGGGATACATGAGGTTCAAGCAAAGCATGATGGAGTTTGTTCAAGATGTGCAAGTGGAAAGAAGTTGAAGGGACCCTTCCCTTCTAATAGGAGCAAGTTAAGTGACATTATACAACTTATTCGTTCTGATCTATGTGGATCCATGCCTATGTCATCTCTTGCTGACTACTTGTACTACATAACTTTTGTGGATGACTATTCTCGCAAAACATGGATATTCTTCTTGAAGCATAAAGACGAAGCATTTGATATGTTCAAAGATTTCAAGGCTCTGCTAGAGAATCAAACAGGGAAGAGTCTCAAAGTCTTCAAGTTTGATAATGGTGGAGAATTCATTTCAAATGAGCTCTTTGATTTCTAGAAGAAAGCCATGATAAAGGAGACCACCGTACCTTACAACCCGCAACAAAGTGGAGTAGCTGAAAGGAAGAATAGGACCATTACGGAAGCCGCCTGAGGCATGTTACATGATCAAAAGTTATCGAAGTTCTTGTGGGGAGAAGCTACCAACACTACGGTCTATGTCCAAAACAAGACCCCTCATCAAGCCTTGGGTGATAGGACTCCTGAAGAAGTTTTCACAGCTGTGAAGCCCGATGTTGGGAATTTGAGGGTCTTTGGCTGCCCCATATACTTTCATGTGATGAAGGACAAGAGGAACATGCTAGAAGTTTCAGGAAAGAAAGGTACGTTTATTGGTCACTGTGAAAATTCAAAAGCTTATAGAATATATATGCCTGGACAAAGGGATATAGAGTTTAGTAGGGATGTGGCATTTCACGAAGATGCCACCCTTGGGAAAGCAAGGGACACTCCTCCTCCTGCCCTTGTTGAAAAGAAAGATGGTGCAATGGATATTCAAGAAGTCCCTTCTATTCCTAGACCTAAGCTTGATGTTGATGATGACCCTATGGAGCCCATGGACCCTTTGAATCCCCCTCCATGTGATCCTCTTGCTAGGAAGAGACCACTATGGCTTTGTGATACTTTACAAGATGCTGAGAGACATGTTGCTGTCAGAGGATCCTTCAAGGAAAGCAAGAAGCCATGAAGATACTAGGGATATGTTGTAGCTATGAGCAAAATCATTCAGGCTGAACCTTTGAAGAAGCAGTGAAAGAGTAGGTCTGGAAGGATGTTGTGGCCAAAGAGTACGAGTCTATCATGAAGAAGGATGTGTGGGAGTTGGTTTCGAGACCTGAGGGGAAATCTGTCATGACTTCGAAATGGCTATACAAGATCAAGCATGGAGCAGATGGAAGTATTGAGAAATATAAGGCAAGGTTCTGTTGAGAAATGTAACTAGTTTCGGTTTTCATAATTGTTGTACTAATTTCAATATGTATCCTATGCAACAAACAAGAAAAGAAGAAAGAAAAATTATTATTATTAAAGCATGGGTGTCATGCTCATTATTGATGGTCTTCTAGGTAAAAGCATGTTCTTAGTGCTTCTAAGGTTTGTTAGGTCTTAGGATTTATTGTCATGAGCCAATGGAGTCAACATCATGTTTATAAGACCCTTCTGGGCAATTTGTAATTGTAACAAGAATTATTTTTAAGTCTGGAAAGTCCTGGAATCTCCAAGAGTACAAGTCGACCATGGGATCCTCAAATTGTCCTAAATGAGGGAATTCGACCCCTTGAGAAGGCTATAAAAGGAAGCAGTGCAACCTCATTTGGATATGCTCACTCACAAGTTTGATCTATCAAGGAAAGAGTTCGATTTGTAGTTGGGAAGGTCGAAAAAGGAGAGCGAAGTTCTAGGAGATGCTGGGAGGACGAAATTTTTTGTTTCTGGGATCTATCTCCCTCACACTTGTGAAGAAGCTAGGGTTTTTGTAGCTAGAAAGAGGCCGAAGTTGTAGCTCTGAATTGCTAGGGAGAGAAGTTGTCGCTGAGGAGCAGATTTGCAGGAACAAGTTGTTGGATAGAGCGAAATCCTTCTCTTGACCTAGTTGACCTTGGGGAGAGCTTCTTTTCTCTAGGAAGGTCTCAAAAGGAAGATAGATTAGGCTTTTTGCAATAGTTGCTAGGACGAAGTAGTTGGGTTGAAGTTGCAGGGTGAGTAGCAATTGTTGGCAGGTTGAAGTTGCAAGAAAGAAGCAGTTTGGTACAAAATCAAGGAAGAACTTGAGGAAGGGATGACTTGGTACTAGGAGAAGGACTTGGTCTACCGATTGGGTCTTTGTATCTCATTTGAAGCAAATTCTAAGAAGAGAAGAGTTTCCAGGTTTTCCCCTTAGAGGGGTTTTTCCCTGGCTGAGAGCTTATATTTGTGTCCTATTTTGTTGTAGTTTCTTGATATTGTTTGATGAACAAATCTAACTAAAGAACATAAAGAAGATAACTAAGATTCACAAGCAAGTATCAAGGTTAAGAAAATAAGATATAATAAGTTGCCACTTTACATTTTTTCTAACAGGTTCATGGCTAGAGGTTTCTCCCAGAAAGAGGGAGAGGATAATGATGATATATTTGCACCGGTTGTCCTCTATACTACTATTCGATCTATCATTGCTTTGGCTACTTGTCAAGGATGGACTCTTCACCAGATGGATGTGAAGACCATGTTCCTTCAGGAAGAAGTATATGTTGAGCAAATGCAGGGATTTGAGGAGCATGACAAGAGGACTCATGTATGAAGGCTGAAGAAGAAACTTTATGGATTAAAGCAGGCCTCCAAGGCATGGTATGCCCACATTGATAGCTACCTGATGAAGCTTGGATTCACGAGAAGCAATGCTGACCCCAACCTCTACTTCAAAGTTGTCCAAGGTATGTGTTTGATTTTGGTTATATTGATGATCTATTCTTGATAGGTGGAGAGCCTCTGATTCTCGAGTATAAGAGAGAGATGGCCTCTGAATTTGAGATGAAGGACCTTATATTGATGCACTATTTCCCGGGCTTAGAGTTGTGGCAGAGGCCTCGTGAGGTTTTCCTTTCACAATGGAAATATGTTGTGAAACTACTTGAAAGATTTGGTATGGTGGAATGCAAGTCCATGGTCACAATGATGGAGATGAACTTCAAGAAGCTATGTGAAGAAGTTGCAAGACCAAATCTGGCGAATCCCTCTGAGTATCGACAATTGATTGGAGCATTGATGTTTCTTGTGGACACTCGACTGGACATATGTTTTGCAGTTAACACTCCAAGTCAATTTATGACCAAGCCTCTACATGCACATTGGGTCACTGCTAAGCATGTGTTGAGGTATTTGCATGGGACGATTAAATCTTGGATTGAGATATGTTGCCGGAGATGTGAGACTACATGGATACATTGATCCTGACTAGCCTGTAAATGTTGTTGACAGAAAGAGCACATCAGGGAGCTGCTTTAGTTTGGGTTTTGCCATGATATCTTGAATGAACAGTTAGCAGAAGTTCGTTGCCCTAAGCACGACCGGGGCAGAGTATATTGCTGCTAGCATGGCTAGTTGTGAGGTAGTCTAGTTGAGGAAGCTCTTTGGGGAGCTGTTTGAGCAACTATTGGATATGATAGTGATATTGCGACAATAAGAGTGGGATCCAACTTTCCGAAAATCTCATGTTTCATGATAGGTCCAAGCATATAGAGATTATATATCATTATATCTGAGATATGGTGTTGTGAGGAGCCGTAAGACTCCACATTTCGAATAATGAGTAGATAGTAGATATTCTCACCAAAGTTTTGCCAAAAGAGAAGTTCTTGGTCTTTAGAAAACAACTTGGACTGATGGATGTTACCCTCCCGGATAAGGGTCCACACTGATCGAGGACATTGAGCTATGCTCTCTCCTCCTGTTTGAGCTCCCAGGAATTGAGCCATAGAGCTCCTGGGGTTGAGGGATCTTTGGACAATAGGTGTGTGTGATCCCTACCCTTTGCCGTAGGTCGGGTATCTCCCCTATTGTCATTATAGGGTGTGTGTGATCCTTGTTTTCTATGACAAGTCAGGTATCTCCCCCCATCAGGTCTAACAGAGTATACCCCAGTTGGCATCATACCCACAGGCTAGGCTTGTTGGGATTGTCCCTCTCAACTAGCCAGTGGGTGAGGAGACTTGGGTGGGTGTGATCCTTACCACTGGTAAGTTAGGTATCTCCTCGGATGATGATGTAGGTATTCTAACACCGACTCTTGAGGGTCAAGGTGGGAAGATCAACATACAATAAGATGGATGTGATCATTACCTTTCATGGCAAGTTGTATGTCGCGTATTGTTGGATATAGGTTGGTAGATGGATCTCCTCTATGATGATTCTTGTTAAACAGACATGGACAGCCAGAACATATGAGAAAGATAAAGCATGCGATACGATTTTATTAACAAATTGATATACATTTATAGTACATTTGGTGACCGTTGGGATTCAGATCCCAAGGTCTCTTGGACTGCTTGTCCATTCGGCTTCCACGCTAACCCTTTAGGATTAGGTGTCCAACATTCCCCCCCTTAATCCAAAGGGTTATGTATGAGTCCAAGAAAAAGAGCTGTAATACAAAATGTGCAATAATGCATGGCAGCACTAGGCTGAATGTGCTCTATGAAATGTTAGTCTCAACCTGTGATGGTTTAAGGATGACCAACAACTCTGGAATGCTTAATGCAATTCCTGGAACTCTTCCAAAACTAGCAAGAAGCTGGAGTCTTCTGCTAGAGGAAGTGTTCTCAATTTTTCTCCCGGAACTCTTCCAAAACTGGCAAGAAGCTGAAGTCTTCTGCTAGAGGAAGTGTCCCAGATTGCCAACTAAAGGCATGTTCACGGGCATCTTTGTCTCTGGCTACAACTCTAAAACTGGTGTGGTAGGTTGTGGCTCAGGGTTGCTTGATTTGGCTTTGAAGCTTGTAGATGACCATCATTTCCCCCCCTGTCAGATACAAGGTGAGATGATGGAGAAAGCTCAACTGCAAGACTGCTCAATATTTTGGAACAAGTTCTAATATGTGTTTGGAATATCTTCTTGGCTGTTGATGCCCATTGCCAAGAAGCGATCCATCCTAGATGAATCTTTGTTCTTGCAGGGTGTTTGTTTCTGAAGCATTTGTGTGAAGAATGACTGGTTTTATGGCAGTGCTTACATGGATGAAGATCAAAACAGTGATCTTTCAGATGGCCAACTCGGTCACAGTGTTGGCATTTCACGATCTGTTGTTTGTTGTTGCTGCTGTGGAAGAGGAGCAGAGTCTGGAACAGCTGAAGCTGAACTGTCATGAGGAGCAGGTGAACTGTCATAAATGAATCTAGCACTCTGAAAATGAATGGGCTTGGCGTAGTCTGGAATATGAAAGGACAAGTCCTTGTCATATCCAAGACCGGTTCTGTGCTTGTTGTGGACAAGCTGTTCCCAAGGTCTGATGATGGGCTTGGGAAGAGCAGACCGAACTTCTGCATCTGCATGTACAACTGCTGCTTTATTTGAATGAACAAGGGCGTTATTGTCTTGCTGTTTATGGGAGTCTGTTTCAGTCTTCTGAACAGAAACAGGTTCAGAATGATGACTCCATTGCTGTAGTTCTTCTTGCTGTAGCTGAGTTTCAAGCTGCAAAAAATCAATTTTCTCTTGTGCATTTTGTAGACAGACTTGAATGTCTATGAGAGAAACTTTGCTGACTTTTAATGTATCATGATCAGTAGAATGCATCAAATTTTTCAAGAATTCTAATACTTCAGTAATTTTAACCATATTCTCCATTGTCAAAATTACACCTTTTAAGAACTGGTCATAACTATGAACAAATGAATAAGCAGCACCCACTCACAATACTTATGTCTAGAATCTTTTCTTTATCGCTGGAAATTTAGACCAAGAGAAAAGTCAAAGATTAAAATCTTGTGAAAATCCCTTAGTTGCAGCAACTGGGGTATCGCGGTCGAAGACAGAGATTCCAAAGAAGGACGACGCACATCCGAATGTTAGATCGCGAAGTCGCACTGTTCTGCCTGTTCAGCAATCTAGGAGACGTGTTCCTCTTGACAAAAAATTGACCAAGAATTGAACTAACAATACGGGCACAGATTGACCAAGAATTGAATTAACAATACGGTGCCAGCAGATCACTGGATCAAATGGACCACTCCACAATTGCAGGGAGAGATTCGTTCGAACAAATAGTTCGACAATTGCAGGCAGAAATAGCCGTGTTTCAATAAAAAATGGACCAACACCACACTCCAGCTCAAGAGCCACAACAATTGCTGCAGTTCGTCATTGTGCGCTCCTCTGTCCAAACAAGTCGCACGAGGAGCAGGTCTCGTACGTCTAACTGAAGATCACCCAAGGGAGAATAAACAATGTGAAGATGCCAACAGGTGAGTCTTTGTTACCATTGTACATCGTTAAGGTGAGCCCTCGAATATGAAAGCGCAGAGGGTGATGTGGTAGAACAAAAATCAGTTTGGACAATTGCCACAAGCATCACAACGCACTCAAATGTCACGCGTGGAAGGCAGTCAGACGGCAGATTGCAGAAACTGATGCAGACAAGGAAGATGCATCTTTTTGAAAATATCAGGGCAGTTCGGCTCTGAGATGTTGTGAGTTCCACCCCCAAAGATTGACCTTTCCCTTTCAAAACAAATGCTCTACCTATACGCTACTAAAGCAATCACACATTGAATACTGACAATGTAATATTGAACAAACAATGAGTTTGAGCATCAATTCAATTCGATAGAACTTCAATTCAAATTCGTGACAGCCGAAAAAATGTGAGAAATGCCCCTTCCCTTAGCGTTATCTACACCATTCTCTATCTGTCATTCTGCATAAATTTTAGTGCCGAAGAAATGTGAGAAGTGCCCCTTCCGTCAACGCTATCTGCACCATTCTATATCTATCATTCTGCATACATGGTAGTGCCGAAAATTTTTGAGAAATGCCCCTTCCTCAACGCTATTTGTGTCATTCTCTATTTTTCATTCCAGCTAGTGTTACATATTAAAACCGCATGTCAGACCAGCGATACATATTGAACTGGAGTTGTGAGATATTAACAGGCAGGGACATCGTTCATATAACTATCATTCATATAACCAGACGGTGTATGTACTAATCCGATGCAATGCAACCACAACCATGGTGACAGTCATGGTGTACACGCCAACACAATTTCACTGACGCAGAGGAGGTGTTTTGGTGTTGAGTGAGGATTATTAACTGTGTGGAAAGAGAGGCGTTAACCAAGCAACAATCATGGTAACACAGTATTATGCAACACAATAATACCGGTTTACAGTCACTCCATGTCTAACAACACAATGTTCACCCAAAACGCAGTCAAAACATTACCATTCAACGTAGAATACTATTCAGCATAATACCATTCAATGCAGAATATGTATCGAATATGTCTGGATGCAATACATAGTTCCACCCCCAAAGAAAAAGGGCAGTTGAATTAGCTTTGTAAATGGACAAATCGGGCCGGCCTCCAGGGAATGACAAGCATGACAGTCCATCAATAAATGATGATTTCCGTTCGTTCTTCAGTTTCCGTTTCGTTCTTTTCTCTGCCAGCAGCAAAGAGAAGGTATTGACGGTTGGGGAACGACGAGGCAGATGGTCAACAGCCCAAAATAACAGGCGGTTTGAAAACCATGCCTTTCATGATAGGTAACGAGACCTGCGAGAAGCTAGCAGTGGTGCAGCATACAAAACGGACATGGCCAGTGTTCAAAATGGTTTCATATTCGATCCATCCAGATAGATAACCCATAAAATCAAAACAGTGGCGCAGCATACAAAACGGACATGGCCAGCGTTCAAAACGGTTTCATATTCGACGCATTTAAATTCATAACCGGTGAACAGTCTCACAATGCAGCTACACAGTGATGGAGGTTAGGTAACGCATAAGAGAGTCTTAAAATAGCTAGAGTCAGGTGTAGAGGCCAGCACTATTCAAGGGAGCTCTATTAAGAGATAAACAGGCCACAAATCATGGCTCTGATACCATGTTAAACAGACATGGACAGCCAGAACATATGAGAAAGATAAAGCATGCGATACGATTTTATTAACAAATTGATATACATTTATAGTACATTTGGTGATCGTTGGGATTCAGATCCCAAGGTCTCTTGGACTGCTTGTCCATTCGGCTTCCATGCTAACCCTTTAGGATTAGGTGTCCAACAATTCTTCTTCTTTGGATTCGAGAATGTTCATGCAGATGACCAGAGATGAGAAGAGATGAGATATGATATTGATGATGACGAGACAAACTTATGATGCAGTGAAAAATTTCTCCCTCGTCGAGAGGGAGTGTTAATTTGGCAACTCAGGGACAAATTCCCTCCTTTGGGAAGCCTTCGTCATCTAGAGAAGACCCTACTTGTCTTCACAAAAAGTACAGGTCGACCTAATGGAAAAATTGGGTCTCTTGCACATATAAATAGACCACATGTCACGTCACTTTGGAGCATCATCACACATCACATTCTTCTCTTGGATTGGTTCGGCTACTTCTGCAATTGTAGGTTCTTTTCACATGTGCGAAGGGGAGAGAGAGTCTTTCTCTGTTGACCAAATTCAACTTCTGTTTTGGGACTTTGACCAACGTTGAATTTTTGGACTTGGACCATGTTTTGACTTGGTTTGACTCTGATTTTTTGATATGATTGGAAGGCCGAGTTGACTAGGAGGTTGACTAGGAGGTTGACTAAACTTTTCTAGGACATTTAGACCAACGTTGACTGAGATTGCAAGACTAGGGTTTCCACAAGTCAAAGTTTGACTTTGAGCATATTTGTAGACACTATTTTGCGATGATTTTGGGTTGACTTTGACTAGCAAAGGAGGCCACATTTTTTATTGTTGACCGAGCTGATGTTACGAGTATACATTATATAAAATAAAAAGAATATAAATAATAAATAATCAAATGACGATTATTTTAAATAGTAGTTAGTTAAGTGAAAATGCATATCTAAAAGACATGCCCAATCATGAAAGGACAACTGCTTAGGTATATAAGCAGGGCCTCATTGTAGCATTCAATCATCCTTGTACATTTCATATATTAATAAAATATTATTTACAAATACCTTTGTGTATTTTATATTAAATCACAAACACTCTTAAGTTTTGTCACTTCAGTTATATCAGAGCCATGCGAGTCTATGAACGTTATCCGCCGTACAATATGCCATTAAGTTTTTGCCCTGAATTCATTGAGCAGTTAAGTGAAATTCAAGAAACGTTTCAGCAATTTAAAAAATCATGTGCAAAAATTACAACATGTCTAAAGGAAGGATATGCAGAAATCCATAATAAGGAAGATGATAGCGATGGTGAAGAAATGAAACAAGGTACAACGCGAGAAGAAGATTTTGATCAAAATGATGATAATGAAAATGAAGATGTAATAGATAATGATGAATATGAAGCTGATATAAATCAAGATGAGGATTCAAATGAAGCTGGTCTTGATGTGGATGAGGATGATATAGATCAAGATGATGATCCAGATGAAGTTGATCTTGATGTGGATGCGAATGATATAGATCAAGATGATGATCCAAACGAAGATGATGTGGATAAGGATTATATAAATCAAGATGATCTAGATGAAAATGATGTCGATGAAGATTATATAGATCAAGATGATGTGGATAAGGATTATGTAAATCAAGATGATTGAGATGAAAATGATGTCGATGAAGATTATGTAGATCAAGATGATGATCTAGATGAAAATGATGTTGAGGAAGATTATGTAGTTCAAGATGATGATCCAGGTAAAGATGATGTGGATTAGGACTATCTTGAGAAACAAGAAGATGAACAATATCATAACAGTGAGGAAGATGCTGAAGAAGACATTGATGATGATGAAGAGGAAAATGTGGAAGAATAAAAAGAAGCAGAGAAACATCTCCGTTTGAAGGAACAACTGAAATATTTGAAAACCGAGTATCTTCTGTGGAAAACTTTTAACTTTGAGAAGGATATCGAGAGAAATGAAAGAGAGCTTGAAGTGGAGACAGAAAACCTTGACAATGTGTCAAAATCACTAAAGAACTTTTAACTTTAAATCAAGGATTAAAAAAAAGAGCAAGCTGCATATCTCAAGGATGTCTTGCTCTATGAAAAGAAGACAACAAGGAAAAAAGTTGAACTGGATAAGAAGCAACCAAAACACCTCAAGATGAGAGAAGCAATATGTAAGATCACTGAAAGAATTAAGAGCATCGGGAAAGAATTGGAGAAAAAGAAAGAAGATTGGGTCACCTTCACCAACAACAGCCATGAAGATCAAATTCACACAGAGGAGTCACAAAAAATACACAATTTTGCAGAGAAAAAGGGTGCCAAAAACTGTACAGTGTTTGGCATTGACTCTGGGTTAAAGAATAACGAGCAGGCATTGAAAGGAGGAGTTGATAGTGTATTAAAGGCTGATGGTTCTCGACATTTGGTTCCCTTGAAAGGGCCATTTCAATCACCTTCAAAAAGTTCCGCATGGCAATCAAGCGGCATAACATCCTCACGTGCCAATGTTGTTATTGGTTCAACTAAGTCTACACAGATTGGGTTCTTCTTGGAATAGAATGGATTGGACAAAACCTTGGGGTAAGGAAAACAATGACATTGTAGAGGATCCTTCCAAATAGGAAAATAATGCTACCAGTGGTAAGGGGGAGAAGGATTCCGACAACTTCGAAGCACATAAACTTGCAGGAAATGTTACCGTGAAGTTCTACACAATATTTGAACACAACATTAGGTGTTTGTCAGCAGAGTCATACATATTTTTCTCAATGAATCTAAATCCTGTTCAAATCCTTATGTCCACCTGCACCTACAATGGAGATTTTGTAAAAGACTCGCATAAGCCAGAAGATTTGAGGCTGCATTTCTGAATGAGAGCTATGTTAGATGACTCTCTCCAGCTATGACCTCAACCCTCCCTTTGATTTCACATCCAACTTAGACGACCTCATGATAGTCACTAACTCTATGGTGAAGCAACAGAGATATGATCTCCTCCGTGACCTTGCGATGTCCATTATATTCAAGCCCTGTGTCTGGTGCATGGCCTGCAACACCAAAATTGTGATGAAGGCTATTCTTTCGAAGTACCAAGGACTCCACTCCCTGTCGTTCTTAACATACTCTGCCTTTGCCTCTGCCCACACACATCCACCATCATTCCTCTGCTAACTCCACTCCTTGTCATTCTTCACATACTCTGCCTCTGCCTCTGCCCACACACATCCACCATCGTTCCTCTGCTAATTTCGTTGCGACACCTCTTGAATCGTCCACTGTCATTGCACCTGCTAGTCTGTTGTATACCTATCGATTCTTCCGACAATGCACAACAATGTTCTTGCCGTAGTTGTCCGCTGCCAAATCTTCTGCCTCGCGTCCACTGCGTTAGACCATTTGAGACGTTCGACAAAGCCCGACAAGACGTGCCCATTGGAATTGGCTCGTGCCTTTTGGAGTTACGATTTGATTGTTAATAGTTTGGGAACACATAAATCAAAATATATATTATATAGAAAATTTAATATAGTAATTGATTTATTTAAAAAAAAAGGACACTTGCCTAGGTATATAAGCAGGGCCTCATTGTAACATTCAATCATCCTTGTATATTTCATATATTAATAAAATATTATTTACAAATACCTTTGCTTATTTTATATTAAAGCACAAACACTCTTAAGTTTTGTCACTTCAGCTGATTTGGAGGAGGTTTGACTATTGACTGATTTGGGTTGTTGCTGTTGACTTTGACTATATTTACAAAGTTGGACTTTGGATCATATTTGATTGAATACTAATTGGTTGGTTTGGATAGTTAAAGTTGTTGACCTTTGAAACATTGTTGATGAACTTGAATATTGTATCTCTTTACTGAACATTTGATGACAATCTAATAGAAGAAGATTTGGCAAGGGTTTTCTCCCTTTTGGGTTTTTTCCCTGGTCTTTGACCAATTCTTGTGTCTCTCTTGTTCTTGCTTTTGGTTGTCTTCTATTGTGCATGTAAATTGCTTACTGTCATTGGAAGATTGAATTTATTGGATAAAATGATTGCTAGTTGAAGAAGAATTGTTGTAAGTGATTGTGCTAAGCATAGAACTCTGAAAATGTAACATAATGAATCTATTGGCCTCTATATATACTTATTCTTACTCATTGATCATTTGGGCCCATTACTAGGGTGATCTACTATTTGTTGAGAAACCAAGTGCAATGTAGTTTAACACTTAATTCCTCTTCGTGATAAGTACTTGTGAATATTAGATGTCTTCTTATTACTTCTTATGTCTTCTTCATCAAGCAATTATACAAACTTTCAAAAACATAAAGATAACAATCAGACAGGAGACACCATAAATTAGGCCAGAGGCTAGGGAAAAGCCCACAAGGGGAAAACCCAACAATCCTTCTCTTATAGAATCAAATCAAAATGAGAGATATCCAGGACCAAGACCAAGGCCAAACTGCCACAAAGATACCATGTCAAACCCTCCTCCAAGTCTCCTCCAAAAGTCAAAGTCATCGCTGGTCAAACTTAGAATTTTGGTCCTGCAATGGAGGCTGAATTTTGGCCTGCAATTATCTCAGAAAATTCGGCCCTGTTCCATAGAAATTTTGTCACACATGCATGTTGTAGTAGGGTAGAAACTTCGATTTTCTTGTGTCTTGTCTTCCTTCTCTCTCCTTTGACTTCGATTTTCTTCCCTTTTTGTTAGGTGCAAAAGATACTATATGATATGATGACTGGATGACCTCTCTAAGAGGTCAAACTTTCTCTTATATATAGCTGTCCAGGAGGGTCGAATAGGTGCCACTAGGCCGACTTGTCCAAGGAGGGCCGACTTGGTCATCTTGTGGGCTTCTAACTCAAAAATAAAATTCAAATTCTTTTTCTTACAAATGTCCAAATGGGACATGAGTCAAATAAATTTTTCTTTTTTCTTTTGACTCTAAGCATGAAGAACATGCTTTGACAAAAAATATAAATATAATAAATATAATAAATACGTCAATGATAAATTTATATTATGAGGACCAAACCTAGTTACTACTTTTGTTGAGAAATCTAAGGCATTAGGATTAGATGATTTTTCTTATAATGATAACTACTTGTGAATGCTTTTTACTTCTTTAGATTATATTCTTCACTTGACTTAGATTATTATAGTGTTCTTCTTCATCAAACAACTATCAAATCATAAACAATAAGGAGACAAGAGGCACAAAATGTAGGCGATCAACCAAGGCCAAAACCTCTCCAACTTGAGAGGAAAACCCAAACAAATTCTTCTTCTTATAGAAACTTCAAGTGACGAATACCAAGACCAAGACCCTTGAAACAACGACCTCTCCAATTCCAAGTCACAAGACCCTTTCTCAATGCTTCTCCTTTTTGTCAAAGTCAACCCTGGTCAAACCAAATTCTAGCACTGCTAACATAGGCTATTCTGGTGTTTCAGCCTTCCTCCACAGAACTGCAACTTTTGACTTCTTGAAATCTCCTCAAAATCACACGTGTGGGCTGGATTATGGACCTTTATGATGTGCTTCTCCTTTGCTTGGCTTGAGAGCTTCTCCTTGCAACTTTGACTAGGAAGATTGATGGTTTGGTGACCTTTTACTTGGCTTCTATAAGGGATGGTGTAACCCTACTGCAAAAACCCTAGTTTCTGTCACACGTATGAGGAAGATGACCAAAATACAGTGTCAAATTACTTTGCTCTCCTTCCCTTCTCGCTAGTTATGTGGCTACTCTCCTTGTGTTTCTCGTGCCTTTTCTATCATTTTAGATGCTTGATCGAATTCTACCTCAAGTGATGCCGAGTTGCTCTATATATAGTGGACTGCCCATGTGATATAGGCCGACTTGACCTTATGCCATGGCCGACATGCCTTTCTCGAATCATTTTATTCCTTTTTGTAGGTCGACTTCAAGGAGTGCTTGTGACATGGTCTTGGAGGGTTCATGACTCAAACACATTCTCTTTTTAGAATGTGTAATATGCCCAAATGGGTCTTCAATATTTGACATTGACTCAATAGACTTTATGACTTGATGACCAACCCTAAAAGCTCACAATGGGAGATTTAACTAAAAATTAAAATTCCTTAAGCATGAAACCCATGACTCAAGCATTAAGATGAAACCATGTAATATGATTTCCTTGGGACTTCTTTAGAGATCAAACTCACTAATCAACAACTTGTTGTGGCTAAGGAATTAAGTATCGAGCTTTAGGCAAATCCACCTAAAAGGAGGGAGGATTTTGAGAATTAGGAGTTTCCGAGATCTGATTTTGATGATACCAAATAGTTACAAATAGCCTAGATCATTGTGAAAAATTCAATGGGGAAGATCCCAAGAAGAGACTATAGTGGTGGCACAACACCATTGGAGATGTTCAAATGGGTGAAATGATAAAGGGATAATCATCGATAAGTAAGAGAAAATAGAAACCAAACATGGCTAACTTCGCTTTGATAGCTAATGTTTTGAAAGTACATGAGCCATAGGGTTTTGAGGAGGCAAGATGGAGACATGAGATGGAGAAGGCCATGGTACCTGTAACCACTCAAATCAACAGGGGACCTAAAATGGGTTCCTAAAAGGGCAACTGCTATGTTAAGGGCAATGATGGAGGCTTAGTCGACTGTCACCACAGCTAAGTCTCCCTGCTCTTTATGGACTTTCACCAATGGGAGGAGTCCCGGTAGTGTAGGGATCAGGAGGAAAGAGGGAGACATGAGATGGAGAAGGCCATGGTACCTGTTACCACTCAAACCAGCAGGGGACCTAAAAGGGGTTCCTAAGAGGGAAACTGCTAGGTTAAGGGCAATGGTGGAGGCTTAGCCCACTATCACCACAACTAAGTCTCCCTGCTCTTTACGAACTTTCACTGATGGGAGGAGTCTCGGTAGTGTAGGGATCACTTGTAAAGTATATGTCAGTGGATAGGTGGAAAGCTAAGTCACATGACACGAGACATGGAGGACACGTAAATACGAGTACTTGACACGAAATGCAGCGACCTTAGAAATAGGACACGAGGGACACTTTCTATATATATATATATATACTGAAATATAGTTCTTGATCCATATTAAATTGCAGGCTGCGACTTATCTAATCAAATTAAAATATAATTACTTCAAGGTTCATATTTCATTTTAAAAAAATAAATAAAATTAGAAATTAGAAATTAGAATGTGATATGCTTGGTCTTGATTCTTGAATGTTCAATGTTCATTGTTCATGTACAAGCACATAAGAAACTACTAACTATAAATTTAGAACTTAGATATTAAAACCTTAAAATGTAGATTTCCATTAAGTCATCAAAATCAAAATTTATTATTGTTTACATGGATACTGACTCTTGAGAGAATGCCACTAGAAAATACAAAAGATTAGATACAAAATAAGTAGGAATATCATAGCTCGTCATTGTCGTGACTTGTCATTTGTACTGGTCATGACTCATGAGTCACTAGCCACTACCCAGTGAGCCACGAGTCCACGACTCATCACTCTATCAATAGTCCATGCCCTCCATGTCATAATCACTATCATTACCACTGCCATTTGACTCTACTCCATTCTCCTGCTCTATGCCCAATCCAAGATTTGCCGCTGCATTTGTTGGTGTGGAGGATGACCCCTCAAGATACTCTGGCTCATCATCAAAAGTCACTGGCTTTAGCACTGGGTCATTAAGATCCATGTTGGCTAATGCCAACTCAACACTGTTGTCCAAGCCCATATCACCAGGAAACACATCCCACATCTTTGTCTTTCCCTTCAACCACTCCTGCCTATGCCTGTAAATAAGACGAAGGTTGGTGTGCAGATACACCATTGTCTCCGCCCTAGATTTCTCAGGTTTGCTCTTTTTCAAACTATATACATTCCCATAAGTGCTCCAATTCTTCTCACAACAAGAAGATGAAGTAATTTGAGAGAGGACCCTCAAGGCTAATTGTTGTATAATAGGGCATGCTACCCCATGAGTTGCCCACCAAGCATAGTCATCTTTGTCCTTCCTATCTCCAAGTACATCATACCCCCCAAATCTCCTGGTGCCAGTGGAGAACTCTACAAAACCTTCCTCCACCTCAAGAAAAGATGCTTTATCCTGAAATATCCTTCTGAATGCTATCTTCCTCCCCTGTGAAATCTCTCCATCCATGTGAGGAGGGTATTTGTGTGAGGTCCCACCAGGGAACCACTCTTGACTGTAGTACTTGGGATTCAAAGAGTGAGCTAAGCAATGCAAAGGTGTGCAATTCTTATCCCACCTAGAGATAAGAATATTTTGTATGGTGAACCATATGCTCTCTGCTGATGTCTCATATCCAAGGCACTCATTCTCCATAACAATAGTCTTCATAGACTCAATCATGGAATCCCAACCCTCATAAATGTCTCCTAAGATGGGCTGGTCTGTGTCTGCAAATCGCAAGAAAGAAATAATAGGGTTCATGATCTTTATGGTAAGATCCACCCTCTCCCACCAACCATCATCTAACACTGTGTCCTTTACCTTTTTTTGAAGCTGTTTGATTTGTCTTTTTCCAAAAAGACCAAAGCTCTGAAATAACCATGGCCCCAAGAGCGACCTTCACCTCCTTCAACCTCTTAAGCATGATAAATGAGGAAGCAAACCGAGTATCTGCAATCTTCAACAATGATAGATGTGTGTACTCTTTATATATTGTGAGGGCATTGGTATGGTTTTATACAAAATTTCGGATATGGCGTGCATCATCAATAAGATTGCCAATCCATGTCACATCTGAAGCAATAGATTTGAGCGCTAAATTCAAAGAATGAACAATGCATGGTGTCCAAAATACTTGTGGATATTTAGTTTTCACAATCAAGCTAGCTACTTTGCAAACAGGTGCGTTATCTGTGATGATTTGCACACAACTTTCAACACCTACATCTTCAATAACTTTAATAAAAAGCTCACCCATATATTGTGTATCCTTGTATTGTCCAAGAGCATCAACTGCTTTCAAGAAAACCGTTCCATTTTGAGAATATACCATGAAATTGATGGGAGGATGGCATGCTGTATCTTGCCATGATGATGACATCAGATGAGATCCATGATAATTTAATAGGTTGTAGAATTTTATCCACCTCCTTCCTTGACTTAACCGACAATGTGGTTCTAAGCTTCTCTGGACTTAGAGGCACATACCCAATTGGAGCCATATCAACTAGAGCTTGACACATCTCAATAAACAAAGGAGACCGTGCAACATTAAAATAAATGAAGTTGAGATAGAAAAAGAATGCCATTTTAAGATCAACCTCATCTCGCTTATCACGTTGAAAAATCTTGTCCATTGGACCACCACAAGTTTGGGCTGCCCTCTTTTTTGTTGGCTGAATTTTAGCCCCTCTCCCAAATCTACTACTACTAGCATTCCTCAAGAATGGAAGAGGATCTTCAATTTTTCTGATTTTCCTACTTGCTGCCACCACATACTCAAAGCCAGCTGCATCCTCCCTTTCCAAATCCGTTCTTTCTTTAGGACTGATCTTTTTGCATGCTCCAATTCCACAAGGAAGGTCCAACAAATGGCCCTTAACTTGAAAGTAGGTGCTTTTAAACTCACCCTTGCAGAAATTACAAGACCAAAGCACATTCCCTCCCGCACCAAGCTTTGGCCCTTGTTTCTTGGTTACATACTTCCATAGAGGGTATTTTCTTAGTTGTGTTTGCTGTCTTGCTACAACAACATCATATGTTAATGTTCGCTGAGAAGCACCTAAAGCTTCACTTGAAGCACTTGGGGAACTATGACCAACAGAAGGTGAAACAAAAAAACTTGGAGGGGGGGACCATGAAAAGCACCACCCTTGTCTTTCTTTTGACCTCTGCCAACTACCTTGGATGATTGAGCCATTAATCTTCTTGCTGTTATAAAGTGCACACTCCATGCGTGTAATAAAAATGACTTGCAAGTGCAAGTTGTCAGTTGCAATAGTCACCAAATCCTTCACCTACAAAAAAAATGATTAAACAATTAGTTATAAATATCATTTTGAGTTTTATATATAAATATATCAGTTCAAACTTCAACAATTGAATGTTTCTACTTTTGTTGGGACTACCACAGACACTTATTCCATGACTGTGAATAAAGGCACCCAGAAAGTTGGGATTGTAATCGATCAATGGAGTTTATAGTTATTGCAATAGTGACGAGGACTTTCAGGAATTCTGGAATTGCATTTTTTTGTAATTATTTTTTTCATGTGGATGCTTTTAAATTTTTAATGTATTTTTTGGATTGCCTAATCAGATGAGTGATAGAATGGCATTATGGTAGGAATTCCATAAATGTGGGAGATGCAGCAGAGGCCAAAAATGGCAATAAGTTAGGTTTCACTGGGCAACTAGGTAGGAGCATTGTGTATTTTTAAAATTTAAACCAACACATCCAGATTTTTAATCCAACACATTTATTTAACATTGATCCAACTCTTGCCAACACAGAAAACAAAGAATTGGAAGAACTATCTAAACCCTTTCTTGAACTGGTGATTTCTGAAGCTTTCCTATGGGCTGATGCCTTGGGGATTGATTATAGAACTTGATGCCAGTTAGATAAATTTAGGTTTAGGACTGATCAGTAGAATATTTTAGCAGACACTGCCCGGAGGAGGGTTTTATAAAATATTTCTTATCCCAACTAAATGATATCTATTTAATGAGAGGGAATGTTACTTTATTAATAAAAGTAGTTCCTATCCACGTTGGATTGAAGCGAATTTTACTTCCACTTAGCAACATTTTAAATGGTGTCCACTGTCTTGTGACAAATGAAATACTGTATGGAACAATGTTCTAAGAAAAAGCTTTGGATTGAATGATTGCAATTGAACCTAATTTTGTTTAAGGTTCATGTTCAAAATATGATAATGTAGAACATATATTTGATGGTTTCATGGCACCTATTCTACTTCTCTCCATGTATATATAAAGAATCGAAGGTTTAAATGAAGAAAATGTTGAGTGAAAGTTTGAAAGAGAGAGATCGAAGAAGATGAACCCAAATACAATCTAGTGCCAAATACATATTGCTAAATTATATAACTCATAATTGCGCTAAATGGCTACGGGCTAAATTATATAACTGCGTTAGCAGCTAAATGAACTATAGTCTATAGACTATAACAGAGTTGTAGCCTGCGACGTATATCCGTCTATGACTCTACGGCTTACCTGAGCCTCACACCTGGTAGATACTAGCACTGCTGCACCACGCTGCCAATTTGCCAAACTTTCCAGCGACCAAACGGCTTCACGGAGATGACTTAGCTCCATAAAGATTATACAGTGACGGAGAGCGACGACATTGAAGGAAAAGAGCAAAAGAACCCCGAAAAATCAATGACGTGGGCTTTAGAGCTATTGCTTTCGTGGGGCACGTATTCAACTTGGGGAAAACGTTAGGGAAATGTTTTCTGCACTCCGAAAATGTGTTTTCCATTCCTAGGACACGATGAAAATGACGGAGTACATTTTATGTTTTCTAGGAAATGTTCAGAACCATTTTCGGCATGTTTTAGGGCGTTTTTCGTGTCTGGCACATGAAATACGGGACACGAGACCCTCGAGGACGTGTCCTGTGACTTAGGTGGAAAGTAACCTTGGAAACCCTTTCCCAAGGATGGAGTGAAGAATGAAACTTGCTTGCTCTTTAAGCAAGGGACTTGGTCCTCCAGGGGTAAGGGGAGAGGATTGGAGGGTTGAGGGAGAAGGAATAGGCTTATAGACGAGGTTCTAAATCCCTATAATCCTTAGGAAACTTGGATTCCCAAATGGTCCTTGACAAATAATCTTTATTGAGAAGTGGGACCACATGGGGCTAAGTGGACCCACTGTAGGTTCAGGGATGGAATGTAGCAACCAATGATGTTCCTATCCTAGACAAGGTGAAAGGAAAGGACCAAACAAGAATATTTACTTCAAAAGGTTGAATTGATCCTGTTGAGGCTTAGCCTTGGGGATGCCTAGGCAAAATTCAATCCTAGAAGTAGGGATTGGGATTCTCGAAGATTCCACCGTTAGAATTGTCTCAAATTTGGAGGAGAGGGAGGGGACCCACCAGCGCAATACCCTGTAAGAGATCAGAATTTTTCCTTGGGTCAATTCTCAAGAAATTGATGCCCTAGGTGACCTAGTGGGGCTAGACCTAGGGAAAAAGGGGAAAAGGGTAAAAAGAGGGTTAAATTGATCACCCTTTTTGAGGGATCAGTGCCTAATTCACTTGGGGATATGGAACAAGGATGATGATGAGTAAAGACTTTGTTTCTTGATCAAGGAGGCCTGGAAAGTCAGCTTCATCCAATGTCAAGAGAAAGAAAAGAAAAGTGACTTTCGAGCATTTATAATTCAAAGCAATTGATGCAAGCTTATCAAGACAAATAATCCTTAGGACATTTCATTCATATAACATTGGCCCATACATTAAATTAGCTAAAGCCTAAAACATGCTTAATTCCACATTTCAATTATGCAACAACTAGCCCTAATTTTAGCAGTATGCAACGACAAGAATGACAATGTCAAAATTTACTTACAATGCTATAGAATATATCCAACCAACATTTCATTTGCAAGACAAAGCTCCAAGACAAGAAAAATAACCCAAATCCATACGTCAAAATTCATCCATCTCCAAAAAATATCCTCCAAGGAAAAAATGCGAAGTTCTCTATGATTGGAGAGATCCCAAGTCAAGTGATGATCGAAATGAATGTATCTAACATCAATATATAGCCTCCTAAGGAGTTCAATTTAGCATATGGGCCTACATTAGCCCCTAATGATAAAATAATGTGCAAATAAAACCCCTATTGGTGACAAGCCCACCAAACTAGCTCACAAATGTAAAAATAAGCCTCAAAAGGGGCCAAATAATGATATGTACATGTCATAGGGCCTTCCAAAAGACTAATAATGTCCTGAAGTGCCATACTGAGGAATAAATTCCTCGGAATATGATGGACAAGGGGGTGGTCCCTTGTTCTCCAAGACCTGTGGTGCTCCTAGTGGGTTTAAGGTCACATAAATGAGCCCATGGGTCTCCATATGAATCGAAGATGCCTGTAGATCGTCTGCAAGGGTCCGAATGGTGTTATGAATGCTGCCATGACATCGTACAAATCTTGGGACACCTGCCAAGAGTGTGGGGCTCTCGTGGGGGCCTGCTGGGCATAATTTACCAAGCATATCACCATCATCCCAAAAGTGGATCGCTAGTAGTCTTTGAGCATCGATAGAGATCCGTGGAGTGCTGTCTGCTGCTGTGGAGGCAAATGGCTCTCTATGCACACCCTATATGTGCCAATGTAGACATCTAGGGGTTAGGATCCCGTATAGGGAGACCAAACCCAAATGGAAACCACCTGTAATCCTGCATAAGATCCAATGCGTCCCTTAGGCTTCTAGTACACTCATTAAAATAATCGGGTAAAAGAGTTTACAAATCATGGATAACAATGTGGTCACTTCATAATGGCATGCTCTTCCGTAGTGGGCTTTGGCATGTGCTGGTGTCTCCAAGCTCCAAAGGGGGGTTAACCAAGTACCTTATTAGGTAGGTTTGGCCCTTAAAGGGGATAGTATGTCCAAGGTACATCCCTCTAATGGGGGTGGAAAATATTAAATAAGTGGAATGGAATAGGGAATGAGAGGGGCAACCCTGCGCCACATATTGGGGCATAGGGGTAGTTGGATAAGGGGAAGACCACACTTGGGTATGTAATGTGTAGGAGGGAGCAATCATGGTCCAAGAGGTGCCCCAACTTTGGTTTTTCACCCTTCTTTATATGCCTTTTCCCTTGTATGAATATTATTTCACTAACTGCGCGGGGCTCAAAGGACAAGAGCATGATGTGTAAGATATAGTAGTGATTACCCACTTTTAGGTAGGGCGATTCATTGCCCTCCATGGGTTGGGACAATAATGGGTTCTTGAATGATAAAGGAGGCTCATCTAGGGCCTATGGAACCAAGGTGATGACCATGGATTGGGGTAGAGCTCATGTATTGGCTTTTGGCTTTTGCCCACATGCTAGTTATTTTTGTCCCGACCATCTTTTGCATTTTGTTGTACAATATCCTGTTAAATGTGGCCAATTATGTTTTTTTCTTTTTCTTTTAGCTGCTTCAACCTCCAGGGCATCATTCTAGGCCTGACCCAAGGTGGGGGCAAGGAGATAGGGACGCTGGCCCTATGTGGAACTAGGTGGGAGAAATGATGAATGGTGGTATAGTGAGTGGAAAGGGAGTAATATATGTGGATAAAGGAGCGGGACCACGCACCCAAAGTTAGGGTTTCCCACGTAGTACCACCCTAGAACCAAATGGTCAATAAAGGAGATCCCACGGGACTAAGATCCAAGGGTAACATCGAAAAGTGATCAAGGGGACAAGAGCACAAACTAAGTCCACTCTTTTCGCCAAATCGCCCATCAATCCGTACCCAGAAGTATCCATGACAAGTAAACCCAATACTCAATTAGAAAATGACAAGACATACCTTTAGATTCGGAAGGCCCATCTTCAAACATACGATCAATACAGGTGGGTGAGGGACCAAATGGCTGGCTCAAGTGGCAGATAAATGGCACAACGAGTTAGGAGAATGTTGCAAGGGGCTGCTGGTTGTCGGCTAAGGTTCATCCTAGAGAAAACTTTCTCCTGGGGTTATCACCCACGAAGTGGTGGGTATCATTTGGCTCTAACTGGGACGTGATCTCTCGAAGAAGTGGACGAGGCTACTTGAACGGGAGGTCACAAGAACTCCAACAACCTCTTGGTCATTGTAGCCCTGTTATCTGCACATGTCAAAGAGCAAAGCCACGGGGCAACATGTTTTTCACGGTGTCTTATGATCACCCATGCTTAATGGTAGCCCATAAACCAACAATAAATAAAATATGCATTTTTTAAAACCTAAATGCAATCTAATCTATCATGAGAAACATCATATGCGGTTAGTTCTAATGCAAAAATCATCATGCAATGCATCCTACCCTAACATGCATATGACGAAGCTATTATTAAGTGTAATCATAGAAGCAGTGGAACCAACATATCATCAAGTCAATATAAATATGCCTGCCTATATGATTACTCATGCAACAAACCCCAAAGTGAATGCAAATCCAAATAGATGGAGGACACTGTCGACGAGAGGTGGGAGAATATGATGCCCACACATGCATGATTATGTGAGAAGAGGTAAGAAATGGATGTAATTTAGTCCGTGAAATCTTCTCCTGCAACCAAAATATAGAGATGTCAACACCCAAACTCATAAACTTTTGATGGATAGCAACCTCTAGCATGTCACTTCCACCATTGTCCTTATCATTTGTATCGTGGCTTATGGCCTTTATTGGGTTATGATTAGTAGGAAAGGGAAGCCGACGAGATGGAGAAACACAAGTAGATTGCAGATGATGATTACACTGGAGAGGGGAGACTATGGAGTGACCAAAATCTTGAGGGTGCATCCAAGGAGGAAAAGTATAATCAGTGAAGGGCTTTTCCTTGACACTATACTTGGGCGGGGGGAAGGGCTCACAGTTACTTGACATCATATGACCAGGGGTGAGGGAATTACTTGACGGAGACTCAAGATGATGACCAATAGGATAAAGGGAGAAATAAATATTGCATTCAACGTGTTGTGCCTTCCGAAAATCATAATCTAAAGGCTCAAGTGATTTCAACATAGAATCATACTCAGGAAAAGTGGGAGCCTTATCAATTTCCTTAGTATCAAAGATTGAGTCTAAGATCGAGTCTCTCCTAAAAGGAAAATTGATCACTTCCAACTGCCCCTCTTTATGCAAAGGAAAATGAAGATCCTCCTTCCTAGGGGTATCAATGGGTATGCCATCATAAATAGTGCCTGAGGGGAAGGGAAGGCCAATCTCATTCTCATCCTCCTTGTCAGTGTCGTAAATAGGAGCACAATCAAATTGAGGACCAACAATTTCCCATTTCTCCTTTTTAATGTGGAAATAATATTCAATGCCATTTTTCAAGGGGCTAATGGGATCACCTCTCTCAAGGTTTTTCAAAGAGGATTCATTGGAAGTAATATCCTTGAGAAAGGTAGGGTTGGTCTCAATTTCACTTTCCATAAATTCATCCTTCCCAGTGCATGTGTCCTCCAAATCATCATTTTCATTATGTGGGCCCAAGGGGGACTCATCTCCTTGTTCATTACCTAGATTCTTAATGTCTCGATGATGCTCAATGGAAGCTTCCTCTTGGATGCTTAATGCAGGGTGTACTTGAAAATGTCTAAGAAAGCCCTCAACGAACTCTTCAATAGATGAGATGCTCCTAGGTTCATGATCATGCAGCCATGGGTTATGATCACTGAGAGATCCCATGAACAATAACATAAGGATGTCTAAGAAAGCCTTCAACGAACTCTTCAATAGATGAGATGCTCCTAGGTTCATGATCATGCAACCATGGGTTATGATCACCGAGAGATCCCATGAACAATAACATAAGGATGTCTTGGTGGACAATGTTCTCTCTTGAAGCATGTGCATTAAATCTTTTTACATGGTCAGTTGCGGAGAGTGGATCACCATCAAACATGGGCACCCCACGTACCATCCTTTCTGCGACATGATTAGGATGTCCAAGGATGCTAGCAATGTCCAAAGCAGGAAATTTGCGAAAGAATGACAACCTATTTGAGGTATACATGAGACATATGTAGGATTCACTAGGGTGAAATTAAAGATACCTAGAAAAATCTTGCTTCACCCTACAAGCATCGACCTTAAAGTTCAATGATGTTAAAATTGGCAACTAGGGCCAAACTCCATGTGGGTCATCTTATTCATGGTTGATAATATTTTTATTAGATTCCTCTCGTCGAGAGGTGTAGGATTGATCTAAAGATCATTTGATTCCAATAAGTATTTATGGAGACATGAATTTGTTTTGATTATGGAATAATTATCAAGACGACCAGCAACTCATGTAGGCTCAGAAGCCCAACAGTCGCATCTATTGAATCATCAACAGTTGTGTATAAATACAGGAGGTCTTTTCCTCATTTGGACTCACTACTCTCGTCACATCGCTCTCTCTCTCTTGCACAGAAAAGAGGCTCTTCTCCTACTGCGCAGAAAGAGACTCTTCTCTCACACGTCTGGAAGGAAGACGCAAAATTTAGGGCTGCAACTGTAGATCAGAAGTTTGACCAGCGTTGATCATCAGACTCTTTCTCAGAACTGCACTGTAGGTGAATTTGGACCTCCTCTGAAGGCCACATTTTTTGGTGAAGGAATCAAGCCGATCCGACGGTCAGTTTGCAAGATATTGTCTGCCCTAGTTTGGCTGATCTAGGGTTTGCTACTGTTGATGTAAATCAGATTTATGTACTATTTATCTCTGTTGAATTATTGAAGATAAAGGAAGATTTGATCAAAGGGTTTCCCCACATTGGGGTTTGTCCTTAGCTAGACGCCACATCTTGTGTCCCTTGTCTTGGCTTGTTTTCTGTTGATTGTTTAATGTTCTATTTGCGCTTTACTTTATGTACATGTGATTGCTAATTTGTGGATAATAATAAGAAAGATAAGTAAACTGCTTTAAGCATAGAACATACCATAACTTAACATGGTGTCAGAGCTGAGGTGAAGACAAAGCCCAAGCAAGACCAAGAGCAATCACCAAAGAGAAGATTGGCAAGGCTATCCTAAAAGAACTATGGGGTCCTCAATACTCTTCCCTGCCGAAGACAAGCTCCATGAGAAGGTTGACTATCACGGATGGAAGATGTCTCTTGATCTAACCTTAGAAGATCAAGGAGTGTTGGACCATGTGAGAGGCAATATTGTTGAGCCTCCATCAAATGCACCCGCTGCTGCTAGGAACAAATGGAAAATCGGCGAAGTCAAAACAAAGAAGATCATCCAGGACTCTATCGACAAGCGCTTGGTGGTCTACGTCTCCGACCTGAACAGCTCCAAGGAAATCGATGATAGGCTGGTGAGTTTATTTAAAGTTAATGATGCAAATCAAGTCTTGTTTCTTAGAAATAAGCTGAAGGAAATTAAGAAGGGCAAAGATGAGAGTATGCAAGCATACTTCTTAAGAATCACCGAGACTAGGAACGATCTCCTATCTATTGGGGAGATTATCACTAATAGGGAAATGGCACTCACTACTCTTTGAGGATTACCATCTGAATGGTATGTGTTCAGGATTACTCTTCTGAACAATAATGTAATTCCTGGTTTCGAGGAATTAATGGCTAGATGCATTCAAGAAGAAACAAGGGTTGAAGAGCAAGAAATGCCCATGCCTAAAGGTCCTCTTGTTGCCTTTTCTTCTCATGCTAAGAAAAGAAATAATTCTGGGACTAAATCAAAAAGAAAGGCTAGACCTAAGGGTGGAAGAAAAGGATGATGTTACATTTGCGATAAAGTAGGTCACTATGCAAGGGAGTGCCCTGATAGAAAGGACTCACCGGGACATGATCAAAATCCCTCTCATGGCAATCAAAGGGATAGCAAATCTAATAACAGAGGTAAAAGGAGTGCTGGAAATCATGGAAGAGGACAATCATTCAAGAAAGCTAGAAATTCTAGGTATGAATCTAACACTGTTGACAATAAGTAGGATGAATATTATCTACCAGTTGCTCTATCTACCTCTGCTCTTTCAGACTCAATGGGAATATGGCTCATTGATAGTGGTGCCTCAAGGCACTTTACTAGTTACAAAGAAATTCTCCATAATCTAATAGAGAAAGAAACTAACCTGGAAATTGTCCTTGGAGATAATATGAAATATCCCGTGAAAGGTGTAGGCAATGTCTCTCTTAAATTGAATCAAGGTAATACAATCCACTTACCGGATGTATTATATGTACCTGACCTCAAAAAGGACCTGGTGTCCATTTTAGCAATGGAAGACAAAGGCTACAAGGTGGCTTTCATCGATGGCAAGGTACGTGCATGGAAAAACAATATTAAAGATGCCTTCACTCTTGGGTTTCGAGTTGATTCATTGTATCATGTCGGAGGAATTCCGCTAGGTGTCATGCCTTGTGACACATCTCAAGCCTTGATTGAGAAAACCGAAAAGAAGATCAAGATCTTAAGGACTGATAATGGGATTGAATATGAATCTAACGAGTTTCATGAATTTTGTAAAGAGGCTGGCATCAAGAGGGATACTACTACACCATATACTCCTAAACAGAATGGTGTGGCGGAAAGGAAGAATCGTACGATTGTGGAAGCTGTCCGTGCCGTGCTTCATAATCAAAGACTTTCGAAGTTTCTATGGGTCGAAGCTGCAAACACCGCCGTATATGTACAAAACCGATGCCCTCATCAAGCATTGGGTTCCAAGACTCTTGAAGAAATGTTCACCGGTAAGAAACCTGATGCATCTCATTGTAGAATTTTTGGAAGCCCTGTATATTTTCATGTGCTGAAAGAGAAAAGGAATAAATTGGGTGCATTTAGAAAGAAAGGAATCTTTGTGGGCTATGGTGAAATTACTAAGGGCTATAGAATCTATATAGCCGGTCAAAGGGAAGTCGTGATTAGTCATGATGTCACCTTTGACGAAGATATGGCTCTCAGCAAGGTGGACAATCTTCAGACTTTGAGGAGCTCTCAAGAAGCCGACAGTAGGGAACTGAAAGAAAAGGATGATGAAACAATGCCTGATGTGGAAGAACCCATGGATCCTATTGATCCACCTGAGCCTTCCTCTTCTAGGAAGAGGCCCTCTTGGCTTAGGGGGCTACTTGATGATGCTGAAGGACACACTGCACCCTGAGGAACCTTCCATGAAAGTGAGAAACCCAACAGGTATCAGGGATACCTGACCATCATGAGCACGATCATACAAAATGAGCCTTCATCATTCTCAGATGCCGTCAAGCATCAAGTATGGAAGGATGCCATGACCGAAGAATATGAGTCTCAGGACAAGACAATTGTCACTTCTAAATGGCTTTACATGATAAAGCATGCAACAGATGGAAGTACGGAAAAATATAAGGCTCGTTTGATCGCTCGTGGCTTCTCCCAAAAGGAAGGTATAGACTATGACGAGATGTTTGCACCTGTTGCCAGATATACCACCATCCGCTCGATCATAGCCCTTGCGGCTTCACAAGGATGGAACCTACATCAGATGGATCTCAAGGCTGTGTTCTTGCATGGTTCGATCAAAGAAGAGGTCTACGTGGAGCAACCCGAAGGATTTGAGATTTATGATTGAAAATCTCATGTATGTAGGTTGAAGAAGGCTCTCTATGGGCTGAAACAAGCACCTCGAGCATGGTATGAGAGGATCGATAGCTACTTGATGAAGCTGGGATTCACTAGAAGTGAAGCTGATCGTAACCTCTACTTTAAGGTTGAAGATGACAAACCTCTCATACTGGTGCTGTATGTGGATGACCTCTTTCTAACAGGTGTAGACCCTCTCATTCACAAATGTAAGAGGGAGTTGGTTTCTAAATTTGAAATTGTTAAAATTGGCAACTAGGGCCAAACTCCATGTGGGTCATCTTATTTATGGCAGCTGATATTTTTATTAGATCCCTCTCGTCGAGAGGTGTAGGATTGATCTAAAGATCATCTGATTCCGATAAGTATTTGTGGAGATATGAATTTATTTTGATTATGGAATTATTATTAAGCCGACTAACAACTTGTGTAGGCTCAATAAGCCTGAAGGTCATGTCTATTCAGCCTCTACGTTTTAGTATAAATATAGAGGACTTGAAGTCATTTTGGAGAGACATATACACTTTGAATGTGATCTCCTCTCCACATCTTGGGTTTTTGGAGAAGGAGAGACACTAAAGAAAACATTGGATGCCCTAGCTGCAAATGATATCCAACACAGTCATGAAAACTTATTCAAACGCTGATATGAAGACCTATTTACACGCTGATCATGGAGACAGTTATACGCTGTTCATGTAGAGATATATACGCTGCTCATGGAGACAAATATGCAGGCCGCAGTACAACGCAGTCATGGTAATATCTTAACGCTGTTCATGAGGCACTTATACGCTGTTATAAAGGGTAGCTGCAGGCACCTATTACGCTGTCCAGATGCCTTATACAGAGGCCCTAATACGCTGACCAGATGCCTTATGCGCAGGCTCTAAATACGCTGTCCAAAAGCCTTTATACGGAGGCCCTAATACGCTGATCAGTAGCCTTATACGCAGGCCCTAATACACAGTCTAATGCAGTCCATCTTCGCTGACCAAAGGAGCCACAGATAAGAGAGGCCTAATACGCACTCCAAGGATAGACACTATCACAGCTAAATGAAGCCTGTTGACAGCGTAAAAGAAGAAGTAAAGTTCGAGTTGCTGTAGGTGACAGCATCGTCATAGAGTCAGGACTGTTTGTGTATCCTTTTGTGACTGCATGAAGCTGTTCTCTTCTTGTAGGAGAACCGAGTTAGAGGAGATAAGGGATAGATCTGTTGGGATCTCGCTGGAAGAACAGTATAATGTTTATGCTGCTATAGGAAGACTGTGTTAGGCCATAGGCCATAATACCACAGTCAGCATGTCATATGGTTATTTGAGAGCTCAGATCAATACCATAATATATGGAGCTGTCATGCATTATACTATTGAGATCTTAGGCTATTAAAGGGTTGTATGATGCTGCTGTAACATGAGATGGACAAAGCCATGCTGTCATGCATTATACTATTGAGATCTTAGGCTTTTAAAGGGTTGTATGATGCTGCTGTAACATGGGATGGACAAAGCCATTGTCATGGGTTAGTATTACTATGTTAAGTCAGATAACAAGGACAACATGATGATCATGGGCATAATGGGCAGCATGATGATGAATGATGATCATGGACATAAAGGGCGGCATGATCATGAATGCAATCATGGACATAAAGGGCAGCATGATGATGTATAAGATCATGGACATGGGCAGCATGATGATAATCATGATTAGTGCAGCATGGTGCAGTATGCAGTGGTGCAACAAGTGGACCAGATGCAACATGATGATAGGTGAAGGAGTCACCTTGGAGAATCAGTTGAAGCAACATGTCTTCAACTGATCTCATATAGATATAGAAAGTCGAAGTGTTGACTTCTGTTGTAAATGTACTATCTCTCTCTCTCTCTTTCTCTGCTGAACTTTGAAGAACATACAAGAAGAATTGATCAAGGGTTTCCCCACATTGTGGGGTTTGTCCCTGGCTGGCGCCACATCCTGTGTTCTCTTGTCTTGGCTTGTCTTCCGCGATTTATATTTATGTTCTATCTGCAGTTTACTTTAATGGTGATGTGATTGCTAACTGTGAAAATTTAAATAAATTGCTCTAGCATAGAACATACCTAAAATTAACAGAAATGGACCTAGGACTGATGCACTATTTCCTAGGACTTGAAGTCTGGCAGAAACCAAGGCAAATTTTCCTATCTCAAGGAAAATCTGTGGTGAAGATATTGGAAAGATTCAGTATGGTACATTGCAAGCCTATAACTACCCCGATGGAGCTTGACTTCAAGAAGTTAAGTGGTAGTGTTGTTGGACTTGTTTTACAAAATGCTACCGAGTATTGGCAACTCTTCGGAGCGTTAATGTTCTTAGTGAACTCCCACCCAGATATATGCTTTGCAGTCAACACATGGTTGAACCTCACCACATACATTGGATTGGTGCCAAGAATCTGTTAAGATATCTTCGTGGCACAATTACATATGGGTTAAGATACATTGTCGAAGATGTCAGACTAGGATACACTAATGCTGATTGGGCAGGCAATGTGGTGGATCGTAAGAGCACTTCCGGGTGCTGTTTATTCTTGGGATCTGCTTCGATATCCTGGATGAGCAGGAAGTAGAAGTTGGTGGCTCTGAGCACCGCCGAGGCAGAGTATATTGCTGCTAGCATTGCCTCCTGTGAGGTAGTCTGGTTGCGAAAGCTCTTCAGTGAACTGTTTGGATTTACAATGGATACCACCGTGATCCTATGTGACAACCTGAGTGGGATTCGTTTGTCAGAGAATCTCATATTTCATAATCGCTCCAAGCATATCGATAGCAGGTACCACTATATTCGAGATATGATGTAGCGGGGAGCTATAAGGCTCCAACATATCGGTACAGATGAATAGGTCGCCGACATTCTAACAAAGCCCCTAGGAAAGGTCAAATTTTTGACTTTCCGAGAACGACTTAGTGTCGTTCAAAAACCCTCTGATGAAGGTCCTGTATGATGTATGGAGCTCTTGTAGCTCGGGGGGGTGCGAGGTACTTCTTGGAACAACATATGACCTCAGGGTAAAAGAATCAAAACTTTCCCTATGACACCCCGTGGCGACTATGTAGCAGGATGATTAGTTCTCCTGCGAGGTTTGGATGATGTGTTCTCCATGATGATTATGTAGTAGGATGATTAGTTCTCTTGTGAGGTTTGGATGATGTGTTCTCCATGTCGATTATGTAGTAGGATGATTAGTTCTCCTATGAGGTCTGGATGATGTGTTCTCCATGACGATTGTGTAGTAGGATGATTAGTTCTCCTGTGACGACAAGATTGATTAGTTCTCCTGTCAAGGCATCCTACCCATGCAGTTTGTGACTCATGGGAAGTACCTCTCATCTGATCAATGAGCAGGGAAATGAGGATAGGGACCATAATAGTACCGATGGACGTATCGCTGTATCTACTGTACTCCCTATGCTAGGATAATCTTCATTAATCGGAGATCATTGATACTGGTCTGGGACCAGTGGTAGGAGTTGTACCCACTATGACACTGACTTCGGGTCGGTTTAGGACTGGTCTGGGATTAGTTGTACACACTTTGAGATTGACTTTGAGTCAGTGGATGATGATACTGGTTTGGGACCAGTGGTAGGAGTTGTACCCGCTATGACACTGACTTCGTGTCGGTTGAGGACTGGTCTGGGACCAGTGGTACACACTCTGAGACTGACTCTGAGTCATTGGAGGATGGTATGATGCATCCTCGATCATTTCTTCCTCTTCATAATTCGGACAAAGCAGAGCAAAGCAAAACAAAGCAGAGTAGAGCAGATCAGAACAGGGCAGAACAGAACAGAGCAGAGCAGGCAGAATAGAGCAGAGCAGAGTAGGGGTCAAGCTGTACAAGGCAGTGCATTTGATGGATGAATAGTAGCGATTGACAGACAAATTACAAATGGAGTTCTCCCTAGTTGAGAGGGAGTGTTAAAATTGGCAACTAGGGCCAAACTCCATGTGGGTCATCTTATTCATGGTTGATAATATTTTTATTAGATTCCTCTCGTCGAGAGGTCTAGGATTGATGTAAATATCATCCGATTTCGATAAGTATTTATGAAGATATGAATTTATTTTGCTTATGGAATAATTATCAATCCGACCAGCAACTCATGTAGGCTCAAAAGTCCAACAGTTGCATCTATTCAATCATCAACAGTTGTGTATAAATACAGGAGGTCTTTTCCTCATTTGGACTCACTACTCTCATCACATCTCTCTCTCTCTTGCGTAGAAAAGAGGCTCTTCTCCTAGTGTGCAAAAGAGACTCTTCTCTCACACGCGTGAAAGGAAGACATAGAATTTAGGGCTGCAACTGCAGATCAAAAGTTTGACCAGCGTTGACCATCAGACTCTCTCAAAACTGCGTTGTAGGTGAATTTGGATCTCCTCTGAAGGCCACATTTTTTGGTGAAGGAATCAAGCCGATCCGACGGTCGGTTTGCAAGATATTGTCTGCCCTAGTTTGGCTAATCTAGGGTTTGCTGCTGCTAATGTAAATCAAATTTATGTACTATTTCTCTCTGTTGAATTATTGAAGATAAAAGAAGATTTGATCAAAGGGTTTCCCCACATTGGGGTTTGTCCTTGGCTAGCCGCCACATCTTGTGTCCCTTGTCTTGGCTTGTTTTTTGTCGATCGTTTAATGTTCTATCTGCACTTTACTTTATGTACATGTGATTGCTAATCTGTGGATAGTAATAAGAAAGATAAGTAAACTGCTATAAGCATAAAACATACCATAACTTAACAAATGAAGAACTAGGGCTTCGTTCTTCCAATGGAGTCGCCAATATGATATGTCAATATGTCGTATGGGGAACAAAACACACGTTTCATGTCTCCGACAACAACGCGAGAAATGTTCCCACTCAAACCAGCAAGGGACCTAAAAGAGCTTCCTAAGAGGGCACCTACTAGGTTAAGGGCAACGGTGGAGGCTTAACCCACTGCCACCACAACTAAGTCTCCTTGCTCTTTACAGACTTTCACCAATGGGAGGAGTCCCGTTAGTGTAGTGATCACTTGTAAAGTATATGTCAATGGATAGGTGGAAAGTGACCCTAGAAACCCTTTCCCAAGGATGGAGTGAAGAATGGAACTTGCTTGCTCTTTAAGCAAGGGACTTGGTCCTCCAGAGTAAGGGGTGAGGATTGGAGGGTGGAGGGAGAAGGAATAGGCTTATAGACGAGGTTCTCAATCCCTATAATCCTTGGGAAACTTGGATTCCCAAACGGTCCTTGACAAATAATCTTTATTGAGAAGTGGGACCACACAGGGCCAAGATGACCCAGTCTAGGTTCAGAGATGGAATGTAGCAACCAATGGTGTTCCTATCCTAGACAAGGTGAAAGGAAAGGACCAAACAAGAATATTTACTTCAAAAGGTTGAATTGATCCCGTTGAGGTCTAGCGTTGAGGGTACCTAGGCAAAATTTGATCCTAGAGCTAGGGCTTGGGATTCCCAGAGATTCCACTGTTAGAATTGCCTCAAATTTGGAGGAGAGTGAAGGGACCCACCAATGCAGTAGCTTGTAGGGGATTGAAATTTTTCCTTGGGTCAATTCCCAAGAAATTGATGCCCTAGGTGACGTAATGGGGCTAGACCTAGGGAAAAAGGGGAAAAGGGTAAAATGAGGGTTAAAATGATCACCCTCTTTGAGGGATTAGTGCCTAATTCACTTGGGGATATGGAGTCAAGGATGATGATGAGTAATAACTTGGTTTCTTGATCAAGGAGGCTCGGAAAGTCAACAACATCCAATGTTGAGAGAAAGAAAAGAAAAGTGACCTTTGAGCATTTATACTTCAAAGCAAATGATGCAAGAAAGCTTATCGAGACAAATAATCTCTAGGACATTTCATTCATATAACATTGGCCCATACATTAAATTAGCTAAAACATGCTTAATTCCACATTTTAATTATGCAGCGACTAGCCCTAATTTTAGCAGTATGTAACAACAAGAATGACAATGTCAAAATTTACTTAGAACGTTATAGAATATATCCAACCAAAATTTCATTTGCAAGACCAAGCTCCAAGACAAGAAAAATAGCCCAAATCCATACGTCAAAATTCATCCATCTCCAAAAAATATCCTCCAAGGAAAAAATGCAAAGTTCTCTATGTTTAGAGAGATCCCAAGTCAAGTGATGATCGAAATGAATTTATCTAACATCAATATATAGCCTCCTAAGGAGTTCGAACTAGCCAATGGGCCTACATTAGCCCCTAATGATAAAATAATGTGCAAATAAAACCGCTATGGGTGACAAGCCCACCAAACTAGCTCACAAGTGTAAAAATAAGCCTCACAAGGGGCCAAATAATAATATGTGCATGTCGTGGGGCCCTCCAAAGGCCTAATAATGCCCTGAAGTGCCATATTGAGGAATAAATTCTTTGGAATATGTTGGACAAGGGGGTGGCCCCTTGTTCTCCAAGTACTAGACCTATGGTGCTCCCAGTGGGTCTGAGGGCACATAAATGAGCCCATGGGTCTCCATATGAATCAAAGATGCCTGTAGATCCTTTGCAAGGGTCCGAGTGGTGGAATGAATGCTGCCATGACATCGTACAAGTCCTGGGACACCTGCTAAGAGTGTGGGGCTCCCATGTGGGCCTGTTGGGCACAATGTACCAAGCATATCACCATCATCCCAAAAGTGGATCGCTAGCAGTCTCTGAGCATCGATGAAGATTCGTGGAGTGTTTTTTGCTGCTATGGAGGCCAATGGCTCTCTATGCACACCCTCTATGTGCCAATGTAGACCTCTAGGTGTTAGTCTCCCGTATAGGGAGACTAGACCCAATTGGAAACCACCTATAATCCTGCATAAGATCCAATGCATCTCTTAGGCTTCCAGTACAACTAGTAAATAAAATAATCAGGTAAAAGAGTTTACAAATTATGGATAACAAAGTGGGCACTTCATAATGGCATGCCCTTCCGTAGTGGGCTTTGGCATGTGCCGGTGTCTCCAAGCTCTGAAGGGGGTTAACTAAGTACCTTATTAGGTGGTTTTAGCCCTTAAAGGGGATAGTATGTCCAAGGTACATCTCTCTAATGGGGGTGGCACGTGATAAATAAGTGCAATGGAATAGGGAATGAGAGGGGCAACCCTAGGCCACATATTGGGGCATAGGGGTATTTGGATAAGGGGAAGGCCACACCTGGGTATGTAATGTGTAGGAAGGAGAAATCATGGTACATGAGGTGCCCGACTTTGATTTTTCCACCCTTCTTTATATGCCTTTTGCCTTTTACGAATTTTCTTTCATCAACTGCATGGGGCTCAAAGAACAAGAGCATGACGTGTAAGATATGGTAGTGATTACCCACTTTTAGGTAGGGCGATTCATTGCCCTCCAGGGGTTGGGACAATCATGGGTTCCTGAATGATAAAGGAGGCTCATCTAGGGCCTATGGAACCAGGGTGATGACCATGGATTGGGGTAGAGCTCATGTATTGGCTTTTGCCCACTTGCTAATTATTTTTGTCCCGGCCATCTTTTGCATTTTGTGGTACAATTTCCTGTTAAATGTGGTCAATTATGCTTTTTTCTTTATTTTTTAGCTGCTTCAACCTGCGGGGCATCATTCCAGGCTTGACCGAAGGTGGGGGCAAGAGGATAGGGAAGTTGGCCCTATGTGGACCCAGGTGGGAGAAATGATGAATGGGGGCATAGTGAGTGGAAAGGGAGTAATATATATGGAGAAAGGAGCAGGACCACGCACCCAAAGTTAAGGTTTCCCAAGTAGTACCACCCTAGAACCAAATGGTCAATAAGGGAGATCCCATGAGACTAAGATCCACAAGGGTAACATCCAAAAGAGATCAAGGGGACAAGAGCACAAACTAAGCCCACCCTTTTCGCCCAATGCCCCCATCAATTCGTACCCAGAAGTATCCATGATAATTAAACCCAATACTCAATTTCCAAATGACAAGACATACCTTTAGATTCGAAAAGTCCAACTTCAAACATATGATCAATACAGGTGGGTGAGGGATCACATGGCTGGCTCAGGTGGCAGAGAAATGGCACAACGAGCTAATAGGAGGTTGCAAGGGGCTGTTGACTGCTGACTGTGGTTCATCACAAAGAAAAAATTCTCTTGGAGTTAACACCCACGAAGTGGTGGGTAACAATACCTAAACATGGAAGTTTGATGAAAGGTCAAACTTGTGATTTCATAGCTCGTCTATTAGGGAAGAAGTGCATTGGTTGCAAATGGTGTAAAGGTCAAGTTCAAGGCAAATGACACACTTGAGAAGTACAAGGCATGGCTGGTTGCAAAAAGGCTTTTTCAGTGAGACAACATTGACTATGAGGAAACTTTGCTCCTACAACAAAGATGAGAAGCATTTGATCAATTATGTCCAAGGCAACACAATTTGGCTAGTTAGGAGGAAGTGTAGAATGCCTTACTTCATGTAGATTGGTGGAAGAGCCCTGCATGTGTGGAGCACTGAGGTTTTAGGTTTCAAGGAAGAAGAATTTTGTTTGCAAACCGAAGAAGGCTCTATATGACTTGAAGCAGGCACCTTGGGCACGGTACCTTAAGATTGATAGGCACTTGGATGAATAGGAGTTCCAATGTGGTCCTTTAGATTCCAGTTTGCAGGTCAAAAGCATTGGTAATGATATCATTTCACTGGTCATCTATGTAAATGACATCATTATTATAGGTAGTGAGGTAAGTTTTATTGAATAGATCAAATCTAATATTTATAAAGCTTTTGACATGACTAATCTTAGGCCTCCTACATGATTGTCTAGGGGTAGAAGTTTGGTAAATTGGTAGTGTTACCACCGAAGTTGTACATGCGTGATTAAAGCTCCAATTCACAGTCCACAATCTGACTAGAACCTTTATAAAGGTCACCCACTATCACCTCAACAACCTGTCCTCTCGCTTTAGGCTAGCTCTCCTTCGAATCAAGGGATGCTTCCCTACTAGGATCACTAAGGCATAATCAATTAGGCACAAGGTGATGTCAATGGTGGCCTCAGCGAAAAATATTTTTTTGAGATTTTGAAGGTTTTTGTAAAAAAAAGGGGGAAAAGGGTGAAGAGAAATATGAAGATCAATGCTAATATACTATTAGGTATATGGAGTTAAGAGGAATCAAATGGCATGATGAGATTAAGAAAAAATCCTCTTAAGTCGATTATTCAATACTTGTGGATTAGGGCAAGAGGTTAGAACCCGATAGATAAAGTAATCCTTCAACTAATCAAGAAAAAATCATGAAGTCATGGCCCCACTAGAAGGGATCCTTCCAAGGGGAAAGCCTCCAACCACAAAATCGACTATGGCTTGAATTAGATTGAAAAACCCTTGCTAAGGAACTTTGGAGTATGGCCTAGCAAGGATGATTAAACTTGGGGATTAATCAATCTTCTTAAGTTATTATTCGATACTTGTGGATTAGGGCAAGAGGTTAGAACCCGATAGACAAATTAATCCCTCAACTAATCCAGAAAAAATCATGAAGTTATGGCCCCATTAGAAGGGGTCTTCCAAGGGGAAAGCCTCCAAGCACGAAATTGACTGACTTGAATTAGATTGAAAAACCGTTTCTAAGGAACTTTGGAGGGATTAAACTTACCCCAAACCAGCAAAGGAGAGTGTTGTCGCACAAAGTGTCTAGGCACCGTGACAACGCTTAGAGTAAGGACTGTCACTCTAATCCTTACTCACTCCATTTAGACTCTCTCCTAGGCAAGTGAAGGGGGGTAGTCCCTAAGGTGAATGGATGAGGGTAGCCTGTGGAACACTGGCTCTAGAAGATTTTAAGGATGAACAACTTGATGACTTTAGAATAAGTCTCGGTCAATTGAGATAGATAGACACAATCACAAGATAAAAATGACTACAGACCAATGCCTTTAATTTGAATTAACCATAGATTAAGTAAATGACAAGTTGTCCAAAACAATTTTCCAATATGTGATGAATAGTGACAATCATGAATGATCAATGGAACGCCCAAAACTGCAATATACAAGAGATTCTAGATTTAAAAAAAATTTCATTAATGACCCAAATATAACAAAATTAATTTTTTCCAATATGATTTAACACATTTATCACACCTTGACCATGGAAGAATCATGAAAATGCATTTAACCACCAAATAACACCAAAGAACTTTAAATTAGCATTTCAATTATTCCTTAGGCAATTGCTTTAATGTGAAAAATAAAGAAGTAAAACAAATCAACGGGTTAATAAATCGAATTTTTAATGGGCCACAGGCCACATTAATTTTTTTTAATGTTTAATCACAAATCCCTTAATTTATTTTATTCTTAATTCTCACGTCACCAAGAATTTAAATTTTTATATTTTTTAAATATTTTAGACTTTTAGAATTTTTTAGATAATTTTTAATTTTAAATGTTTTTAGATTTTTCTAAAGTTTTATATTTTTTGAATAAAAAATAAATCATAAATTCAAAAAATAAAAATGAAATGAAAACGAATAAAAATAAAAGTCAAAACAAATTCGATTATTTTTTTATTATTTTTTTAAATTTAATTTAAATTTTAATTTTATATTTTGATGAATTTAACTAAAGTTTTGTTTACATGAAATCGAAATTGTAAAAAAGTAACTAAACACTAAACCCTAAATGAATATACGAATAAAAAGAACTAACCTAATGCATATACATACAAACAAAAAAAATATCGAATGTTTTGCAAGTTTGCAGTGGAAAGGAGACAGACGGCGGAGGATGGAGCAACGAAGAGAATGCGGGTTATAGAGGAGACATTCTGTTGCAGAGAGGGATAGAGGGTTTGTAGGTTATGGTAGCGTAGGAGTGCGATGACAGCGGGAAGGGGAGAACAGATTGAGTGAGAAAGAGAATGTGGGTTGGGCTTCGGACAAGGCAGCACGCAGGTAAGAAATGCGGATGGGCGACGAATAGAGCTCAAGCGTGGATGAGAAGGCCACGTGAGGAGATCAATGGAGATCTTGAAGGAGCAAGGGGAAACGCTGGAGAAGCATGTAGGAGGCAGCGTGAAAGTGGCAGTAATGAGGGACGCATGACTGCAGTTTTGGTGGATTTTGAAGGGGATGGACAGAGTTGCGGGGGACCCCCCCCCCTCTCCCTGCCCTGCCCCTTCGAACCCGCTCCCAATCTGCGCTCCGGGCGGGAGCGCGCTCCTGACAAAAAAATTTCCGCTCCCTGCCAATTTCGAGAGTGTTGTTGCTCCCGGAGCGAAAATTACTGCCCAGGAGCGATCGGGGAGCGATCGCTCCCAGGTTTTATATTTTCGCTCCGGGAGAGAATCAGGCGGCGCCAGGAGCGATCCGGCGGAAAAAAAATCAGCGGACGCCAAAAAAAATCAAATTAAAAAAAAAATGTTTTAAAAACCCATTGGGGCTAAAAATATTTCATTATCACATGAATGAGTTGAGTAGAAGCTGGAGAGCATGAGCAAAGGAGCGAGGAGCAAGCGCCGAGGAGCAAGGAGCAAGCCTGCAAAGAGGTAAGTAACTTAGTAATTTAGTTAGTTTAATTTAGTTAGATCAATTTAGTTTATTTAGTTTTTAACTATATTTAATAAAAATCCATGAATCTAAACTAAATTAATAAATTAAATTAAATTAATTATTCTAAAATAAATTAAATTAATTTGCAGATTTAAAAGCCTACAAATATCAAACATCATGGACCTGGCTATATTTCTTGGCATTTTCCTCTTCTTGGTGCCTTTTATGGTTATTATGGTGCTAGAGAGGAGGAAACAGAGGGGCCAAAATGAAGAGGGGGATGAAGAAGCTAGAGAAAGTGGATTTGATGAAAACCTCGGTGAGGAGGAGCTGGAGGAGGGTGAACATGATTCTCAAAAAACTAAACAAGACCAAACCCCATTGTGGAAATATGTTAACATGGCTGAAATAGGGAGAGGGGGTGGAACCACTAAATTTCATTGCCCCCATTGCAACAATGATTACACAGGTTCATACAC
>APFE030095918.1:22295-59266 GCA_000404065.3 Pinus taeda | reverse complement strand
GCTTAACCGATGCCGTTCAATGTATGATCCCCGACATCCAAGATGCCACCTTTGCCGCCCAGCTCAGTTCACGGATCAGAAAACCTCCTGAGATTGAGCCAATGCTTGCCATCAATCAACTGAGGTTCAAAGATAAACAACCGACAAAATGATTCATCCTCCAGCTCCTCAGATCGCCAGGGGAAATAGCAACAAGAAGTTATTGATATCAGAATAATTAGCATTTCTGTTTTGTAGATATTTAGATTAGTTTAGTATGTATAGACCCTTTCATGTCTTTAGAAAGGGTCGTAAAAATTCTGTAATAGACTTAACAGACTAAAGTTTGCACTATTGTGCTTCAGCCTTTATTCTTTTATGAAACTCGGCAAGTTGCTTTCATTTTAATGGAGAAATTGCTTGATTCAATTGTGCACTATTGTCGTTGATTGAGGAATGCTTATGTGTTAAAGGAAAAGCCATACATAGCGATTAATATTTGAGATCGACCTACAGCTCAAATGGTACTTTTATCTTTGTCTGAAGTCATTCTTTGTATATGAATTGTTATGTTATTATCTTGCTATCGTTAATTGTATGCATGCGCTATAATGGCTAATCTTGTTCATTCCACTATTGGATGTTTATATGATATGCCTTTACTTTCAATCATGTATATGTTAATGATATAGATGTGTAAAGTGTAGTAATATCGCTTTAAATCGCTGCGCTTAACTATTTAAGCACATCAATCATAAATAATTCAATATCTATGTCTTAAGGATGCAGGCATCTATATGTTTATCTTTCAGATATAGAGCATCAAAAGCTACGCTTTAGAGCTTAAATAGATTCCCAGGATAGTTCCATTTATTTATATTTTGTTAAAAGTATTAGTCTTTCACCTATCACTAGTGTTACTTATAAAACATTCACTCATCCCACTTTATCTATTTCTGGGAAACTGGTCCCATTATGCCCAGTCGGAGCCACTATACCAAACGGAAAAGGAGTTGTACTAAGGTCCGGACCGAGTGGTTTCCCCAATGTTGTTGCAGCGATTTTCGAGGCCTCAACACTTCCATGGAATTCTCTTTTTTTACCTTTATTTGGTTGTTTAGCTATGCCAAATCTCCTCTAGCATTTGCAACAAAACCTGCATTACTAAAACACTTGTTAAAATCAAAGACACAAGGTTGCTATGCCTTGTCTTCCTCTGGCAACAATTCAGATTGCTGCATTGTTTCTTTCTCCTCTGTCAACACATCAGTATGCTGAATTGAAATCTCAAATGAATTCATGAGACTGTCCATTAGTCTCTCTTCCACATCATTTTCTTTAATGATATCTTCTTGCTCTTGTTCACTATTGTGAACTCCTTTTTCTGCAATCATATTGTCATACTCTGAATTCTCCAGCCAATACTCCAGCAATGCAATTTCCTTGTGACACTTTGCTAGTATTTCATCATCACTTATGTTTCCTGCATTTACACACAAATTATTAGTTTGGAAATCATAAGGTTCAACAGTCTCAACTGTTGCTTCACATATCAGCTCTTCAGATTGAACTTCATATCCTTCTTCCACAAGAACTTGTTCCTATGTTGTCACATCTTCACACACCCGTGCATTATTAAGTTCCTTCTACTGCAATAAATCATTGTTTCTCTCATTTAAGAGACATTCTTCATCCTCCTTTACTTGAAAGTTTTTATCTTCTAAAAGATACTTCTCCATACTTCTGACAACTTCAAAAGATTGTTTATCCTCTGCAAAACATTCTTTTGTTAATGTTCTTTCTCCCTTTGCTAAGTCTTTTGCATAGACTTCTTCCTCCTCAACATCTTTCTGTATATATACTTCTTCTTCATTAATTGTTTCAACAGGTCCTGTGCCTATTTCCACTGTGCCTATCATCATGGTGAATTGATGATCCTTTACTATGTTTTCAGCTAACATAGCCTCTTCTTCTTCTGTACATTTTGTCTTGCTGTCCTTCTATAACTCTTCTCCCAGAGTTAACCTTGTCTCATCATCTTCATTAACATTCTCCTACATTTGATTTTCACCAATAACATTAATCAAACTCCTTTGATTACCTTTCTGAGACAATATTTCTTAATTCTTCATCAGAATAAGATCCTGATTCCTCATCTCCATGACAGCTTCTATAGACTCATCCATAGACTTTCCCTTCTGTATGCAGTCAAATTTCTCCTCTTTTGAAAAGTTTTCTTTGTCAGCTTTTGCTTCTAGATCTTCATCTCCTTTGAAGATATCTTCAAAAGGCTGCTTTTCTCCTACAATATCTGCCATCATACACAAACTACTAGTTTTAACCCTATGGTCTCACTTGATGTTTCAACCATCATATCTCTTTGCTGTTCTAAATCCTTCATATGATTAAGAAATTCTTCGATGGACTCCTATTCAATTTCTTGAAGCCCTTCACTTGGTTGCTTGATATCTTTATCCAACTGCATATGAGACCTATCTATCTCATCCTCTTCCAGAACAAAATTTAGATTTTGTTGGCCTTCTCCCTCTTTTATGACAATATCAGCAAATTGTCCTTCTTTAGATGTTTCAACCATACAAAAATTGTCAGATTTAAAACCATGTGACCCTTTGGCCTCACTTGAAGTTCCAGTCTTCAAGTCTTCATCTTCACTCTCTTCCAGAATTTCTCCTTGTTCTAGTTCACAAATGGACTCTTCCATTCCCAACTCAACTTCCTTGAGTTTTTCCATCAACCACTTCACTTGCATTTACTGTAGCCTTCTCTGTATTTCTTGCCACTTCACTGGCTTCCTCCTCAAGACCCAACCTAGTCTCTGGCTTTCCTCAAGCATTCTCCTTAATGCATTGAGTTGTTCTTTTAACTCTGCAATCTCTTTGTCAGTTTCTTCTTGACTCATCCTCTTGCCATCTGCTTTCACATCCTCTTTGTTATTTCCTCTGCTGTGGCTTCTTTCTAAACATCTGCTATGACTATTAGTAGTCATCTTCTTCTCTTCTTTCTTCATGAGCTCCTTTGCAACAAACCTCTGCAATAGCTAATCATCCTTGCTACAATATTACCTCACTAAGCTCTCCTCACTTAGTCTTTTGGTAAGCACGGTCCTCTGTTTGGAACCTCCTCTTTGAGCAACACCTTTTCTCCTTTTAGGCTTCTGCAATTTCTCATTCTCTCTTGAGAACACTTCAGTTGTCCTCTTTTTGTCCAATCTCTTGTTGGATTCTTCAGGTTCACTACCACTTCTCCTTCAAAGTGTTTTCCTTCTCTGTCTTCAAGAACACATCTAGTTCTCCTGTCACAGCTTCTCTCGCTGTCACTTGTGCATTAATATAAAAACACACATTCTCAATTTAAAAGAGAACATACTACCTCACCTTCAAGATATCAGCATGATCTTGTTTCACCATTCCACCTATGCTTTGAATGGATTGTCTTTTGTTTTCTCTCCAAGTTCTCTTTCCTTCAAAACTTGCATTAAGTAATCTTGCTTTTTATTTCCTTCAAGAAATCCTCTGTTCCTATTCACTCCAAGCCTCTACTGGAACTGCTACAGTCTTCCAGAACTTGAAAGTTCTCCTTACAGTCTTCTACTGTAATCTATGCACATTACCTTCTTTAGTGTGCAACCTCCTTTTCATAGAAATCTTTTCCTTGCTCTGATTTCAATTATGCTCTGATACAAATATGCTCTGTCTTCAATTCTACTCTGATACCACTATGTTCTGATACCACTAATGATGTAGGGTTACCTCTGCACATACCCACATTATACATTTTCAAGCATAAAACTTAACTGTCCCAGGTATTTAACTTGGAAATGGAGTCAAATCTTCAACCCATAAGTGGGTAAGGCCCCTTTTTCCTTGATTCCTTTTTATCGAAACCCAATCACCCCGCCAGAATCTCCTATCGGGACTTTAAACCCCATAGAAACCTTAGTTTGTGACTTCATTAAAGCTTTCCTTCTAAATCCCTCTATTGGGAATTAGCAATCCTTCAAACCCTTTACATAATTTACATATATATAACCATCCCCTTTCAAACATTGATTATGTATGGGTTAACCCTTGAATACATTTTCGGCGCTCTTTTGCTTATTAAACCATTACAAAGGAAAAATTATGCAAAACAAGCCTTCCCACCTTTAGTACGGCCTCTGTACAAATTCCGAGGTTAATCCCCATCACAATCAACCATCGCTCATGTCAGTATTATATACATACCTCATCACCCCTTCTTCTTCCGACATGCGACTACTGGAACACCTATATATATAGGTTTTAGTCTTAAAAGACTTGGGCCATCACTCTATTGAACACAAAGGAATTTCATTAAAATTCCGCTCTGCACTTGTATTCCGAACTTTAAAATATATAGACCTGAATCTATATATCATCAGGTCCACCACTGCAAGGTTCCTCCTCCGAACTCTGATTGATGCGACCGCTGATCCCTTTAACCTCTGATCGCAGACACCTTCGACTCCGCTTATCGGAGTTCACACTTTTCTTCACTCCGATGTGATTATATCTTCGAACCCAATAGGGATTTAAATCCATCGTTATGGAAATTTGGTTTCAGTTATATTGCCATATCGGAGTTCGACAATTCCATAGGCTGGTCCCTCTTCCACTTGAACTGATGCGATGCGATATTTTGGGGCCGATTTGATCTCAAACATTGATCTTCCCACATCTAATAGTTCCTGAGCATCAATCTTCACTCCTCTGTTCAATCCTTTTACTTAGAAATTTTCTACGTTTTCTTCAGCTCTTCGATGATTTGGGGTTTTCTTTAGGTTTTAGCCTTTCGCTCTTCTGATGTTCCATTGATTCTCGCTTGAACTTAACTCCACAACTCCATTAACCAACATCCTTCCAGAGCATTACTCGACCCTTTGAATGGATTCAACAATCCATTACAATTTCTTCGAATCGTTTTGCACCTTTGTGCAGTCTCACTTTGCTATTTCTTTAGAGCTTCACTCTGTCCATTAATTGGATTCAATCACCCATTGTGATTGCTCTGAATCACTCTGTTCCTCTATGTCCTTCAGAATTAATCCTGCAACCTATTACAGAGCCTATGAATTCAAGTAATTCATTCATGAAAACACTCTTCAATACTCTGACATAGTCAGGAACAAACTCTGCATATATTAATGTAAAAGCAAAGATTACATTCGAGACTCCTTCGTCTCGCGCAGGCCTATTTTTCAATGTCAGTGACCTCTTTTTTCTGACTCTGCCTGTAGGCTTACATATATGCTAGGAGTTTTGTTGAAATATCCTAGTTCAACTCCTATATCTACTGAACCAACTCCTAAATCCTCTGTCCACTATGTTCACTTCAATTAATTCCTAAAATCTCTCTCTCATCCTCGAATCATGCAACTGTTTAAGAGTTATAGTTGATTTTGGACTCTCTTGGCATTACTGCCCACTCATGTTCTCATTTATTCGAGAGCACTTACAATTTCCTCCCATTATCTAATTAAATCACTAAAAGGCCTAAATTACATTAACTTGTCACTTAGGAAAGCTATTTCCTAAAAATACATGACCCCCCTATGTCTACTTTAATTACAATGATTTTCCTTGGGCTAAATGCTCCTGCATCAGTCACAACATATATTATAAAACTATGTTTAAAATATGAAATAATACTATTAGGGTTTATTTCTCCTTAGATTTATAGATTTGTAAATTATTATTTATTGTTCATGCATGCAAATTATAATTATGAAAAAAAATAGAAAACAACAAAATAAAACACAAATTCTAAATTAATGCAAGATATAACCTGAGAAACCCTTTCGAGAGAAAACCCATTTGGAAGGTGATGTCACTCTTCTCTCTTTCTCTTAATGGAAAATGGATGCAGTAAAAGGAAGTTAGGCATGTAGCCAATGGCCTACTACAATGCAAAAATCCTCTCTATTTAGTCTCTCCCTATCCACTCTTGGCTAATTTTCTTATATATGGAAAAAAATGCACTCAAATTAAATGGGATCCCTTTGCCTCCTGGTGGCCTGGTTATAACACAATTTGATAGCTTACTAGTGGCTAAGCTTGACTCCCTCAACTCTTAACTAGAGTTACAATATGAATTTTCATAGAATCTTCTTCATCATGATGACATGGCTAGACACTTTTCCATATCACTACTATGTAGTACTCAAAGGCCCTTCTCTTCGATATGTCTCATTCATTGATGCCACATCATAGTCTTTTCTCCTAAATTTGCAAGATTTTTCCTTCTTCTGCTCCACTCTCGGGAACAAAAAAACTTGCACCCATCACTAACAATGCTTCCAACAAATTATACAGAATTTTCAATCCAAACTCCCCTAAAAAATACCATTTCTTCTCAAACCATCTTGCATGTATCATTTTCAAACATTGTTCTTACACCTGCATCATTCATCCATCTTACATAAATCAAATTTCTAGCTAATCCTAGATGTGCAAAACACTAGGTAGTATTCTAATCCTTCCACCCATGAGATTCATCTTGAATTTTCCTCATCCTATGATTTTGGTTTTTGATTAAACTCCTAAGAAAACATCAACACCATCGAATATTTCGTACTTGAAAAACTACTCCTTCTGAGGAGTCATGTGAAGGGATGCACTGGAGTCGACCAACCATGCCTCATGATCTACGTGTGTAATTAAAGAAGCTAAGTGCACAACCTATCATTAATCAAAGGAGGTTTTTTATTCTTTGAAAGGAGCATTTTAGGAATTTGAGATCTGTAATATTTGTTGTAATGTCCTTCTTTTCTGTAACATGCCCCCTCTAATACCCACCAAAAAAATGGTTAGAATGAGATGGCTACCATGTTGGCCCAAGATCCAAGGTGTCATCATAGAAATGGGGTCTAAAATTTTGATATTTTTTACTAGCTTAAAGCCTCAGATGGACATCATCCTCATGTTTGTCTTATCAAGACAATTCCAATGATATAAAATTTTACTTAAATTTGACCTCCAGATCAAAAGGTATGACCATTTGAATCTATGATGAATCAGAAAGCGCCACATCCACAACCTTGCCACGTGACACCCATGTGGCTACCTTAGTTTACCTACAAATGACATATGGTAAAGTTATATTGGTTTTCAACCTATTCGTGGCATCAGTCTTCATAATTCATGCTTATAATTATATTTATAAAAAAATTTCCTATTTTTTTAGCCACATGTTAATATACAAATACATGTATATAACAATTCATATATCATCAACAGTCGGTAAACTATATGTTGCCCAAGCCTATTACCCATACCCTTAATAGTTTGTGCCTCAATGAATAGATTGAGGGTGGGCCTTCTAGGTTGGTTGGTCAGTGGGTTTACCCTTTCACTAATAAATGACCGACCAGATCATGTGTATGCCACGGTGTCCCAACTTGTGTCATCTCGCGCCCTTTTAAATTCGTTCCTTTGCTTAAATGTCATGTTTTGACCTCTGGGCTCATGTGTCCTAGAATGTACACACCTCCACTTTGATAATACTCCCATTTATCATCTTTTGTGGCCATTTCTCCTACCATGACAACCCGACGATGAGTCATCCCAACTCTCCAATGAATGTTGTGCCTTCTTACCTCCAGGAAATGGACTATGGGATAAATATATTCATATAGAATTCCGCAACATTTCCAATATAAGTGAGTCCCACATACCACTTGTCAACCTTGTGATGAGCCCTCATTGCATGGAAATTGATTCTCCCATTGGCCAATACACATCCTCCAAATCATCGTGACCTACTCTACACAACCAACCTTGCCACGCTAGCCTAGTCCTCATCAGCCTGGCCTTTCTCTCGCACAACCATTTGTAACCTTATGGGGCATAAACTTTAGGCTCACATCATCCTAGGTTTCCTCTCATTCGTCAATCTCTCTAGCTCAATCTCGGCCATTCATTATGTGAGCATTCGCTCTAGGTCATAACCCATAGTTATATGCCTAGACATGGGCATTGGAGTGAGGGAGCTTATTATCAATGAGGCTTGATATGAAGTATCCTCCCATGTGTTATCTTCCACTATAATGAAATGTGTTTAGATTGTGAGAGGCTAAGGAAAATCCTCCTATGTTGATAGTTACACATACTTGGTTGAGGCCAAATTGTTTCTACAAATGTCTAGACTTGTGCCAAAGATTGAATGTAGCCATTAAGGGTTTATGAAGCATATTTTGGTGTTATCCCTGCTAATCTTGGATAATTAAAAAGTTGTAATATCATATTCTATAAGCATGACAATAAACATAATAGGTTTTTGCCTATTTATAATCACTAAGGCCCATTAGTCAATTTGCAAGCTCGTCGTGAGCTAAATGTCTACAAGCCTCTCAAACAAACATAAATAAACAAAAATAAAGCCCATATTATCTCAGAGATCCTTTGGTCTCTAGGGCCATTAATAGACATACCAAAACTCATAAAATTGAATAGAAAGCATCCAATTCCTAAATTCTTATATGAAGACACATTCCACAAATAGATAGGAGATCTCAGTCCCCACTCGATTGATCAGCAAGAATCACACATTTGAGCATTAAAATTAAAATTGCTATAGGCCTATAGCCCACACAACATTTGTGTATATGGAATATATAATAACAAGTTCTCCTTACCATTAGCATGCCATTGTGTTGATTTAAATAACAGAAACACTATAATAATCAAAAGCACAACATAAGATTATACTTATCATATAAGAGGTTTGGCAAGTGAGAGTGGGACTCCAACTCTGCAACCAACCATAGATAGTTGTAGCCAAGTCTTACTTGCAAATTTCACCCTTGATCCATATTCCAAAGCTTGAGGTGCAGTGCTTTCAGAGGAATATTTGACTCTCCAGCTAAAACAGGGTGTCCCAAGGCCATATTATTCGAACAAACAATCAACCATTGAAAATTCACTTATGCACATCCAATGCCAATGGCATGTTTTAACTAGTATCATAGCTAAAACAAGGTGTCCCAAGGTTACATCGCCTTCTCCCACCAACTATTCAAGTGGAGTACAACATTGTAGAGCAATAGTATAGATCCTAGCACAGAGAGTGCAACGCAACTTCAGGAAAATAATTCCCAATTAAAATGGAAGGTTCACTAGTTGACTAAGATACCAAGGAGTGTAGGGGAATCCTCCCATTAATGGTTCACCAGTGGAGAAAGAAACAATTTTATTCAACCCCCGAGGAAGCACATGGTGGTTCACCAACCCCATAAGCACCCAAAATGTATGAGTCTTCTCCCATCTAGTAGATTCATCAATCCAACCATATTTCTAGTGGGTTCTTCAGCCCTTTAGCAAGCCTATTCTCTCTGTAATATTTCACTCAAAAAATCTCTCTTATAGGATTCTTCAACTGGTATTCTCTTTTTTTCTCTGCCATTGTGCATGCATGCCTGAATGAGAGAATGAGAGTGTGAGAGCATCCCCCCCCGATGTGTTCTCCTTATTGTAACCCTTTTTTCACACCCCTAATAGACCAACCGTCTATCCTTATCCTAGTTTTCCATGCATTCCCTCCCTTGGACAATGCAAACCATTCCCATCTTCAATGATTTGTCCATTCTTGCTTGTTGTTAGAGGTTAAGGATATTTGGGCTTATCCCTTTTCTTGTTGGTTACACTTATTGCATAGGAAACCCATTAAGACCATTTCAACCAACCATGACTGACATTTAAAACAACCATTCCCTCAAGAAATCTCCTTCCTTAAGCGATACATTTTTTGTCCCTCTCTCATCCATTTAATAATTACAAGTATTTACAATGAGATCAATTTTAAATAGGGGATATCATAGTCCTGCTCCCCTTGGGAGGGAACAATGTCCTCGATGTTCAATAACCATATACAAAAAAAACATGTTTTCATACCAAGCATTATTGGTCATGGAGATTTATATACAAATATAGTTTCAAATTTTACAATTTTATATGCATACTAGCTCACCCAGCCACTTGGTAAACATTTCTTGATTAATTCATCCATCTCCCAATGGCCATTTTTGAAATATTTTGGTTATTTTGTTGAGCTCAATCCAACTTGGATTTGTTCCTCTTCTTTAGAGTGTTGTTTTGCTCCAATATCTAATGTTGCTATCTTGCATTCCCTATTCCTTTAGCGAATAGTTATCAGTTCATTGTTTCCAAGCACACCCCCAATGTGCTTCTGATTTCAATAAGATATGCTCATGAAAAGAAACCTATTTTACCTTATGACCTTCCCTTCTCTGCTTCCCAGTCCCCTGGGAAATCTAGTCACTCCCCCTTCCATGTAGTCACTCACCTTGCAAGTTTAGACATCCCCTTATTTTCTCCCCAGTCCCTCGGGCAATCCATTCCTTGCAAGGCTTCCTCACATCGAAAGGGTCTCATAAATGAGGAAAGTGCCTGCCTCAAAGCCTTTATACCGGTCATGGCATGCTTCATGGCATTCAATGAACATTTTTGGGTACTAGTGTCCTACAATGGCCTTGTTCTTGAAATCATTTAAATATCATCATGTTACTGTGCACTCTGATATCTTCAAGCTACTATCATTCATCTTCCATCCAAGTTCATTCATCCAATTGGGAAATTTCCATGCTTTCTTACATCAGGACATACAATTATCCATGAGAATCATCATAAGGGACTGGAATAATTTAAATCATACCTCCTTAGCATATCGTCCATGAATGAAATTTATGATTTTATTTTTGATCATATCAATACAAACCAAGTTAGCTCTATTATGCAACCAACTCACAAAATAGAAGAAAAGATAGATCAACAACTTCAAAATAAGCCTCTTTGAGGGGGAAACCTACTTTACATTACACAAATGAACAATTCTTAGATGATTGAAGTGAAAAAACCTACTTTATATATATAGGAGTCTAAGGGGTCACAATATAATCAGAGCTGACATAACAATAATAATATAAGGGCACAACAATAACAATAAAGGGCTACAATGAAAATAGTAATGGGGGATCACTAGTATTATAGGGACCTAACATGCCCCTCTCCTTCAAAAAAGTGTTGTCCTCCCATTATCATGCTCCCATGTGGAATATTCAGCGGGTAAGTTCTTCCACTTGATGAGATACTCTGAAGTTGATCAATTTCATAGTTGCCAAGTTCTTGTTTCGGTGACTGCTTCAGGTTCCAATATGATTTTTCCATTCTCTTCAACCTCTGGAAATATTTTTTTAGCTGGGATCTTGTCACCTATAACCTTATTTAACCATGAAACATGGAAAATTGGTTTCACTTAGGAAGATGCAGGAATCTCCAATTTGTATGCCATATTACCAATCTTTTGCAACACCTTGTATGGACAAAAATACTTTGGTGATAATTTATTATCCTTATTAGCTTGCTTGAGGGACATTTATTTGTATGGTTGTAGTTGCAGAAATACCCAGTCACCTACATCAAAACTTATTTCGCTGCGATATTGATTTGCCTATTGTTTCATTCTATTATGTCCCAAAGGGAGGTTATCCTTTAAGAGTTGGAGAACTGTTGTTGATGCTCGATGTGATCTTCCACTGATTGAACCTTAGAATTTTCTCTTAAAGGTGTTGTGATGGACGGTGGATGTGTTGAGAAATGGCAACAAGAAATTTCATTTTAATTTGTCCTTGAGTTAAACTGTGAATTAAATTCGAATTCTATTCTCATAGCAACTTAAACTAGTTAAATTAAATTTATTAAACTTATTTAACTTTGGAAATTCAAGTTGGAAGTCTTTTGGAAGTCATGTATATGTTCTCCCTACTTTGTAGGAGTCCAATATGAATTAATTGTGAGTTGTAAAATAGAAGACTCAGTTTCATGAGTCAGTTCAGTTAAATTAGTTCTCAAACTCATTGAGAGAACTAATAGTGAGTTAACAGTCAATGGTGACACTAATGAACTCCACCAGTGCTACTCTAGTTAACTGAATATTTACTCATCAGAAACTCATGCATGTCAATTTTGAGAAAGACCTAGTTGAGACTAGAGTGCATGGAAAATGTACTATTTGTTTTAGATTTTTCTAAGTTGCACTAATAGTGCATGCAATTAGGAACTGATCCTTGAGGGGTTGCACTATTTTATAGGCTTTATTTCCCTTTAAATACAAGCTATTATTCATAGGAATTACACATTGGAATAGAGACTTGGAGAGCTTTTGAAGAGGCTAAGCTTTGGCCTTGAGCTTTCTTATTAGTTGGAGATTGAATTTGCTAATTCTTGGGATTGTTCTTGAGAGAACAAGCATTGTAATTTCATCTTGATTTTCCTGATTAATACAAAACAAATAGTGGGGTTTTTAGTTGTGGCTTTCCCGGATATTTATCGTGTTATGTGCCTTTGATTATCTTCCTCTATTGATTATTGTTTTCTTGATGTTTATGGGCTTCTGTTGTAAAGAGTAGAAGTATATTCTTGTCTCTTGATTTAGCAAATTGCATTAGCTTGTGAATCTACAGGATTTTCTACATGGCATAGGAGCAAGATTTCTTTTGGGCCGAGAGTTCACAGAGCAGATCTGAAAATTTTTGTGCAAAATTTTTAGAAACGAATAGTAGATCTGGATTCCTTGGGGAAAGATACCCCTTTTCAAAAAAAAAATCTGCTGATTCGACGTTTGGATGAGGGAGATATCGTTGATTTAAAATCAGCTCTCTAGAGGAGATTTCAAAGTTTTGAGTTTCTGGTTACAGGTGAAAGTCAAATTTGCAATACATACTTTAGGATTGGAAGATGGCATTCCATGGATTGAGGCTTGACTATGCCTTGGAAGGCAGCTCAAAATTCATAGCCTAGAGGGACAAGATGGAGGTTGTGCTAGAGGACAATGGCTTGAAGGAATTTGTTGAACAAGCAATTCCTAAGCCAACAGCTACTGATGCACAAAACTTGGTCGAGTGTGTTATAAACATATTTAGGCACTGCAACTCCAATCACATATGTCCATAAACCAAGGGCTTCTAAACCCCTAAAAGTGTTGTTTCATACCCTAAAGGAACAAGGTCAGCTGCTTACATCATTTCCCAGAAGTTCTCCCTGAAAAACTGCTCAGAATTGGTCAAAACTAGACCATACAAACTGCTCCATGCTGAGGGTGCGATGCATCTCACTTGTCACATGAAAAAGGTGCGATGAATACTAAAAATCCCTTCTGTAGGGTGCGATGAGTGAGAGCATACAAATGGCAGAGGCAGTTTGCTAGGTGGAGACTCAAAGAATCTTCTAGAAACTGCTCATATGACACTTGGCTCTCTGAATTCGCCCAGGGATGAGTAAGAGATCATGAAATATCCAAGTGGAACCAAGAAATATCAGTGAAATGAAACTAATAAAAATCCTAGAAGCTAACTCACCCATCTACAAACATCTATATATGGATCCCCCATCCCAGAGATCCAGAGGCCGGAATTTTGTATTTTGTAAGGAAGTGTTGTAGGTTTCTTTGTGAAACATTGTATTGTTGAGTGATCTAAGATTTTCATGAGGTGAAGAGGGCTTTCATGCTGGGAGGATGGCGCTAGATCAGGCAACTTGGTTGTAATCCTCTCTTCTACTACTTCTATCAATAAAGCTATTTGAGTTTTCCTCCATATACTTGTATATCTCTGAATCTTGTATTTGTGTATGCATTTGTCTGGTTAATATACATCTAATCCTATATTGTTTATGGTTATAGATCTCTATGCTTTGATGGTATTTTGCTGCTTTTACTCTACAGGTGTTCTTTGAAGCGGGACAAGTGAGAAAGAAGTGGTGAAATCTCTATCAAGGGAGGGAGAAAACAAGCAAGGAGACTAGCGAAAGACTAAGATTGGTACTCTCTGCTTCTCTCTCATCTATCTCTCATAAAGGAAAACACAAGTGACTTTAAATTGTTTGTTTCTAAGATAGCTACCCGTCTTAGTGGGACTAGCAACTCTAAATGGACACTAGTTTTCCCGATAACGAAATGGCGACTCTGCTGGGGAGCAATTAGCTAGTTAGTTTGTTTCTATTTTCTTTCTTTATAAACTACAGACGGAGCCTGAAGTTAAGCCAGCTAGCCTTCAAACTACATTTGTTATGCAAGTGCAAAGTAGATCAACATTGCTTCAATCAATCTTCGGGTTTGTTTATGAACTAAACAACTGAATTACAAACATCCTAAGTGCCCTGGTGGTAGCTCAAGTAACCTCATTATATCAGTCCCTTTACTTTGTTTTTACTGTCTATCATTAGCTCAGCCTAAATCCCTGAACTCAGCTACACATTGTGAGTGAAAACCAAGCTCAGTCTCGTCCCTGCACCATCGTATTGTCTCTCATTGGCAACCTAGATGCAATGCACCTCTCATGTGTTGCAGGTGAGATGCATCCCTATTTCCCTATGTTACAGGTGCGATGATTGAATGAGACTATTTTTGCCTCCAGATTTTGTTTTTTTCTTCATTGTTTTCAACTCTATTCAGTAGTTTTGTTGTCTATGATCAGTATATCACTGTTGAAACTCTCTTCCTTTCCATTATTTAGCCTCCATTGATAAAGAATTGTGAATTTTTTTTATTTTTTATTTTTATTTTATTATATATATATATATATATATATATATATATATATATATATATATATATATATATATATATATATATATATATATATATATATATATATTTGTTTAATGTATTTTTCATCATTTACAGTTCTCCTTTGTAAACAGTACCTTAATTGAGTTGTTGTCTTTTGATTTGAAAGTGTCACAAGTGTCGTTTTCAATCAAAGAAAAGAGTGTCATAAAGTCTTCCTCTTTTAGATAGTCGATTGCACTTTTTCCATTGTATTTGATTTGAATCATCAATTCTTTGAAGTGTCGAAAGCAGTTTTCAAGTCGAAATTGAAAGTGTCGTCTAAATATTCCTTTCGTTTTTAAAAAAGAAATTGCTAAAGTATCGCTTTGAGGAAAGATAGTTTAGATCTGTACTTAGTTTTCTTTTGTCATTCACACATTAAGGAAACTGAAAAACAAATACATGCATGTCCATTTGCACTTAGACTACATGCAGAAATTGATGTAGGAAAAGTGCATCTAGTGTGTGCTCTCTGCTCCATGTTGAAAGAATTTTACATCTCTTTCCTTAGTAGCAAGGATTTTCATTGCTAAAAGAAAGTAAACAATTGTTTATCATCCTAGATTGCATATTTAGGAATTGTATATCTACATCATGCGGTGAACCTTAAAGGCAAACTTCTTAAGAAAGATCAACTATAAAATAAACCTCAATGAACATAAAAACGCTTTGGAACCTAACGCACAACATCTAGAAGTCTAGGCTAGAGACATATTCCGGCGTCGTAAAGCCTGGTAATTATCATTTTCATCGTAGGTTGCGTGATTGCTCCTTTTTGATACAACAAGTGCCAATACGGACTTGTGCTCCCACGTACCGTCGAGTATATATTGGGAGACCACAATAGGCTACATCCTTTATCCTTAGGAAGTTGTGTTTGCCACCCTATTGATCGCAATGCACTGAACACAACATTTGGGAAGAATGACTAACATACACAAAAAGTATTCTGCAGTTTTGCAATTATTTGGTAATCCCTCTGTCTAGATTTCGAAAGTAGTCACTTTCGTTCCTTTTCAGACTCCTTAAAAGAAAAGGTCCATCTGAGCACTTGTCACTTCAGGCTCATTAAAAATCGAAGGCGACTAGAGTCATCTTTAACTTTTCCTCGACTCTTAAAAATTGAAAAAGCAAGTTTTGTCAAAGCATCATAAAATTTATTTTAATTGGAATAACATCATTGTTCCCTCGTTGGTCTTAGGTTGAGAAAATGGAGTCCACCAATCAAGGATTTCCCCTTGGGGGAAATCCTAGTCCTTTCTCTTCTTGGGGAGATGTTGGTGCTCCACATATGGCTACATTGTCCCTTCCAGGACTCATAATTGGCTTGCCAGTATGTCTTGTCTCGACCTCTATCGTTCAAAACACCGTAATTCCTCAGCAATCAAATCAGCAACTAGATGATACTATATTCACTCCCCCACCTTCTACTTCGTTTGTTTCTCCCTCTCCTTCTTCCTCTTTGCTTGGTGAAGCTAGTAACGCTAAAAACCAAGTAACTGAGAAGAAGAAGAAAGGGAAGGAGAAGAAGAAGAAGAAGCCAATAGCGAAAGGGGGCAACCATGCATTGTCTGGTGAAAATCCACACACTGTACCATCCAAACCTAAATCTCCATATGTCATTTGCAAAGGAGACCACTATCATCGAGATTGTCCTTGCACCCTGCGGATCTTAAGGGACTGGTCTCCCCGCTTGCATAATCCAGTTTCTTCAACCTCTGATGATCATGTTGAGAGCACACCATCAACTAGTGAAAACAAAGTCAATGGACAGAAAGGAAGATCTAAATTTCCTTGTAGACTGTGTGAAGGTGACCATGCTCTCCACCGTTGTCCTTTTCTAGATGAAGCTAAAAGAGTCTTGGATAACTGTCCTGCATCGCCACAGTGACTTCCTCCTGGATGCAAGAAACTCTTGCCAAGTCCATTGCTAGTTGAAAATCCGGCTGACACACCTCTGTTGTCGGTCATAACATCTATCATTAAAGATAAACCCTCTGAGTCCACACTATACCAAAGTTAGTAGGTTGAGATGGCAGTCGAGCCAGCCTTGTCTTCAGAAGGTCCACCTTCAGATGACACAATCACCAAAGAGAATGAGAATGACACCGTTCAAATTCTTTTTGTTAACACATAATCTGATGAACATGGGGGAAATCTACCCATTCCTTTACCGCAGGAAGGAAGTTCGTCAGAGATTTATCCAGCCATTTATTCAGTCCCTCCTCCAAGAAATCTAGTTGTTTCCTTCAATTGGAATCTACTAGGGAGACCCCACCTACCATCTAATGTACCATTCCGAATCATAGTACAAGCTTACAGAATGATCATGGCTGGCACTATCATAGTTGAAGGGGCTTCCATGAGTATACTTTCCTCAAGTGCTTCGAAAGCGCTAGGTTCGCCATCGCTTCTACCTGAGATTCGAAATCTATCAGGCTTCAACAAAGGAACCAATGGACCATTAGGGATCCTTCCAAATTTGCCTATAACTTTGAGAAGGAAAACCATTTATCTAAACGTGATGGTATTCCAAGGGCCATTAGATTACAATCTACTCGAGCGTGACTACATTTATAGCATGGGAGCTATTGTTTCCTCATTCTTTCAAGTGATGTGTTTCCCGCATGAAGACAGAGTGGTCCAGCTCGTAGACCAGCTTTCATTCCCTGGTTCAAACATGACTACTAGTCAAATGCCATCCTTAATTGGTCTTTTTGCACAAGGAATGTCTCATCACCCTACAATCGATCTACCTGATGAGCGCGAGTGATTTAGTGAATGTGACTAAACCTAGGGGGCATGCGCCCTAGTTTGCTTCGACAGGAAAACCCCAGATATAAGGTAGTTTTCTGCGTAGGATATATGGCTAGTTTGACACACCCATCCATTTAGGAAAATGGGATTAGACTGGAATAAGATTCCCTCGTCAAACATTATGTGAGTGGAAGCTCCCACCATTCACCTTTGTCTATTTCGATGGATAGAGCCAAGGAAGTGTTTTATCTACAGATGCGGATGGAACAACCTTGCTTTAATGCAAGAACTTCCATATGGTAACCTGGAAACTCTATTTTTATTTATACCTAGGGGCATGCAAACCTTTTTCTTGCGAGTTAAAATTGACCTTTTATTTTCTTAGTTCGTAGGCTCTCAACCCTTTAACCTCGCAGGTTGGTCGTTCCTAGATTGCATACAAAAGGCTTCGGAGCAAAGTTGCGCATGGGGAAAGCTCCCTAAAAAATGAACCTACTAATGAGAGACATCCTTATTATACAACTGGCACGAGCATGTTTACGTGAAGTTCAAGCTCATTAAAAAATAAACCTAGCAATGAGCATATGTTCCCCCAGAGTTCAAGCTCATTAAAAAATGAACCCACCCTTTGGTAAATAACCTTTGTGATCGCATTGCTATTAGATTTTGAATCTTGGTCATGTTCTTACCATCACCTCCACTTTTTAGCTGATCATACGCCTCCACTTCATTGTTTACCCCTTTTGAGGAAGAACTACGATGAGTGATTCCGTTAGCCACCTTCTTTACACTGCCGTGATTGAAAAGTTCCAAACCTCACCTGGGAGTAGCTGCTACCAAAAAATATCACTCGTTCCTCAAAGAAAAGTCTCTTTTAAGCTCTTTTTAGACTCGTAAAATATAAAAATATTGTTGAGCAATTGGCCTGTCCAGCTCGTTAAAGTGATCGGAAAAGTCATCCCTTTCGTATTATTTTATACTTTTTTGGAGTTAAGGGATTATACTATGAAAAAGGATTACTGGAGTTTCCTTTCCATCTCTTTTAAGACTCTATAAAACTGAAAAGGACTGAGTTATCTTTGTCGTTAAACTCGTTAAAAAAATATCGACAAACTTGTCCATTACAGACAGGAGCAAGTTTCACTATTGCTAGGCTCGCTAAAACATAGCGATAGGTTTGCCTGAAGGGAAAATTATAGAACAAGCATATGTTATCCTCCTCAAGCTTAACAAAAATAAAGAGGTATTGGTTAGCAATGACTGGGGAAAAACTGGGAAGAAAACTTGAAGAACTTCATTGGTAGCAGGTTGCTCTTGAACATGACACTTTCACTCCATCACCATGATTAAGTCGGGTTGGGTTATTCCGTTCACTGGTCATACCACCATTTGTCCTCCGTACCATCCATTTTTGGGGTTAACGCTACCAATCCATTTTAGTGTCACCGATATGTTCAAGAGAAGTCGCTCAGAGAATTCACCAACCCAGCTAACATCTCATTCGCTGCAATACCTTCACGCTTCATTCTTTCATGACTGCCACCCTGAACCTTGTATCATCAGATCGTTTTCACCTCCACAAAATCATTTGCTCTGCTTCGTATCATAGATGTGGGATTCATTAAGGCCCTCCTATGACATGTCACTTCTTTTCGACTTCAGCTCATTATCCAAGAAGTTGACTTAGGAACAACCCTTTCAATACTTTGAAGCTTGCATGCCTCAATGGCAAGTTTCTCACTTCTGGCGACAGGTTTACATCAATGGCCTTCAATCGAAAGATTTTGCGTGGTGTTCAACATCGACTCATGCATTCACACCACGTGAATTGTACTACAGTACCTTGAGGGTCATTATCATTATCGATGATTCCTCTTGCGCCTGTTAACAGCTTACATCATTGGCTGGTAATCAGGCGATGTCTTTCCATGTTCAACACCAGAAAATCTTTTCACATGGATCGACTTGTACTTCGGGCGAATATTGAACGAGTTTGTAGACCCCGGATCTAGTTTCATCCATCCGTGTTGTGATATATTTAGGAAAATAAAGACATCAAATGTACATCACAGCTGCACAGATAATCATCCAAGCTAAGGGATGATGGCTATACCAGAATCATCAGTATACCACACAGATGGTTGTCTGTCCTATGTACATGAAAATGAATTTATAAAGTTGAGCATGGGAATGCCCGCCTCACCTAGATCATGAAAATATTTTGAAGATAATGTATTGGATTGTATCTTATTACAGGTCACCTTCTAGTTTGAAAAACCTCCGATCCTCATGATAAAGCATTTAACCCGACATCAGAAGATTTACGACTTCATGCTTTAGGGGGCAACTGTTATAGACATATTTGGGCACTGCAAACCCAATCAAATATGCCCATAAACCAAGGGATTCTAAACCCCTAAAATTTTTGTTTCATACCCTAAAGGAACAAGGTCAACTGATTACATCATTTCCCAGAAGTTCTCCCTGAAAAACTGCTCAGAACTAGTCAAAACTAGACCATACAGACTGCTCCATGCTGAGGGTGCAATGCAACTCACCTGTCACATGAAAAAGGTGTGATGCATACTGAAAATCCCTTCTGTAGGGTGCAATGAGCGAGAGCAGACAAATGGCAGAGGTAGTTTTCTAGGTGGAGACTCAAATAATCTTCTAGAAATTGCTCATATGATACTTGCCTCTCTGAATTAGCCCAAGGATGAGTAAGAGATCATGAAATATCCAAGTGGAACCAAGAACTATCAGTGAAATGACACTAATCAAAATCCCAGAAGCTGACTCACCCATCTACAAACATCTATATATGGATCCCTCATCCAAGAAATCCAGAGGCTGGAATTTTGTATTTTGTAAGGAAGTGTTGTAGGTTTCTTTATGAAACATTGTATTGTTGGGTGATCTAAGATTTTCATGAGGTGAAGAGGCCTTTCATGCTGGGAGGATGGCACTGGATCAGACAACTTGGTTGTAATCCTCTCTCCTACTACTTCTATCAATAAAGCTATTTGAATTTTCCTCCATATACTTGTATATCTCTGAATCTTGTATTTGTGTATGCATTTGTATGGTTAATATACATTTGATCTGATATTGTTTATGGTTATAGATCTCTATGCTTTGATGGTATTTTTCTACTTTGACTCTATAGGTGTTCTTTGAAGTGGGACAAGTGAGAAAGGAGTGGCAAAAGCTCTATCAAGGGAGGGAGGAAACAAGCAAGGAGACTAGCGAAAGGCTGAGGTTGGTACTCTCTGCTTCTCTCTCATCTACCTCTCATAAAGGAAAACACAAGTGACTTTAAATTGTTTTTTTCTAAGATAGCTACCCGTCTTAGTGGGACTAGTAGCTCTGAATGGAAACTAGTTTTCCCGGTAACAGAGTGGAAGAAGTGTGTGCTGAAGGCAAGGCGGATAATCCTTGAGGGAGTTTGATATCATATTGTCTAGAGTCTCCATGGAAAGGAAACCCCACATTCTATGTGGAAAACATTGGCGGGCTTGTATCAAAATAGCAGTGGTTAAATGAAGTTGGTACTGAAGGATAAACTTCATAAAATCAAGATGGAGAAAGGCGAGGACGACTCCAAATTACTTGACCAAGTTCACTCAATTTCGGGATGAACTTGGAAGTGTTGGAATCATAGTTACCGAGGAGGATATGATAAGCCTTGCTCTTCTTGGACTCCCAAAGAGTTGGTGTAGTTATCAAGACTTTGTCAATGGTTGGGAGAAGCTTCCATATTGCGAATGACATGGTCGGGTTTGATGTAGGATGAGATCAGGAGGAAAACCAGGGATGGCTCTTCATCAAAGACTGGTGATGAAGAGAATTTTGCCTTAGTGATTAAGGTGAAAGGTAAAATTTCTCGTTCCAAATCAGATTCTTATCATGGAGGTAAGAAGAAAGACATGACAAAAGTTAAATTCTTTCATTGTCGCAAGTGGATCACTTTGCTACAAATTTTCCATTGAAGAAGTCCTCAGGAGGAGTGGCAGGTGAGGCTTTGGCCTCCCAATTCGAATTGGACTTTTCCCTCATTGCATGCATGGTGTCTTCAATGATTGGAAGTGTCTGGTACATAGACAGTGGAGCTTCTTTCCACATGACTGGAAAAAAAAAGTTATTCAATGAACTAGAGGAGAAAGATCTCAAGATGCATATCGAGTGGGTGATGACGATAAGTATAGTGTTACTAGTGTGGGCACTATTACTTTTTAGAGGGAGCATGCAGCTCCACTCACCTTGAAGAATGTTATGCATGTACCCAGACTGACAAAGAACTTTGTATCCATTTCCATGCTTGAGGATAGAGGCTATGATGTGATCTTTTCGAAAGGAAAGGTGTTTCTTCAACACATAGCCACGGGTCAAGTATAGAAGATAGGGATTCGAGTTCAGAATATCTATAAGATAAAGGTAGAGGATTGTGTTGCTTTGAGTTCAAAAGTGGAAAAGATGTTGAGCCAATACATCGGTGAGTTGTGGCGCAAGTCATTGGGCCACTTGCATCATGGGGCTTTGAAGATATTGCAACAAATATCTATCATACTTCCCAAAGGTACACTTGAGCAAGTTGATACATGCAAGGGTTGTACGTTGGGAAAATACACCAAGTCTTCCTTTGTAGACAGAGACAGTCGAGTAGAGTCTATTCCAGAGAGAGTCCATTCAGATGTGTGTGGACCATTCTCGACAACATCCACAACCAAACATAGGTATTATGTTATATTTGTTGATGACTATTCTCCTAATGCTGGGTAATTTTTATATAGAAAAAGGATCAAACTTTCACAAAGTTTTATGAGTTCAAATAATTGGTAGATAAAGAGTCTGGCAAGAAGTTTAAAGCTCTACAAAGTAATAACAGTGGTGATTATGTCTCCAATGAGTTTAAGAACTTCTGTGTAATGGAATGGATTAAATGAGAGTTGATGGCACCCCATAACCCTCAACAGAATGGGGTTGTCGAGAGGAAGAACAGGAGCATAGTAGGGGCAGCAAGGGCAATGTTGCATGATCAGGGCCTACCACTACACTTGTGGGTTGAGGCATGCAACACAATGGCTTATGTTCAGAATCGTAGCCCACATCGAATACTTGATATGAAGACACCAGAGGAAGGTTATTCCTATAAGAGGCCAGATGTTGGTCACTTCAAGATTTTTGGGTCATCGGTTTATTACCATGTGACCAAAGATGCACAGAAGAATCTTGAGCCAACAACGGGTTGGGGATATTTGTGGGGTACACTAATACACCCAAAAACTATCAGGTGTACATGTTGACCATTCAAATTATAGTGGTTCGCAGGGATATCAAGTTCGATGAGGAGAAGGCCATGCAAGTATCCCTTGAGAGGGAGCTTGAGCTACATGCGGATGAGGAACTTTTAACTCCTAAGGTTGAGGGGCCTCAGATTGATGTGGAGAAGCCACATGCATAGGTTCAAAGAGTGGAGACATCCACTCAAGCAGAGTCTTCCAAAGAGGGAAGAAAACACACGAGATAGGTTGACAGATTATTGGATGATGCATGGGAGAATGTGGGAGCACCCTCTTCTCACTACAGATAGAGGAGGTCACCAGAGAGGTACACTGGATACATGGCACTTATGGGTGTATTTGTTGTGACAAAGACATATTCATTTCAGGAAGCAGTGCAACAGTCGGTTTGGGTTGATGCGACGGTGGAGGAGTATGACTCCATAGTTCGAAACAGTGTTTGGGATGTGGTCACGAGACCAGAGGACAAGTTAGTTGTGAGCTCCCATTGGCTTTACAAGCTAAAAGAAAGTTGTATATGTTGGTGTGGAGAAGCATAAGGCCATATTTGTGGCTCGTGGCTTTTCACATGTGGAGGGGATTGACTATGATGGTACCTTTGATCCTGTTGCAAGGTACTTGTCAATTATATCTATTTTGGCACTACCAGCACAGATGGGTTGGAAGATCCATGAGATGGATGTGAATATTGCCTTCCTCAATGGCATGATTGAGGAAGAGGTGTATATAGAGAATCCTGAAGGTTTTGAAACCTTGGACCGTGAGTTGCATGTGTGCTGACTCAAGAGAGCATTGTATGGGCTGAAGTAAGCACCTCGTTCTTGGCACACTAGGATATATTTCTACTTCACTGGGTTGAGCTTCATGAATAGTGAATCAGATGTGAAACTGTACCACATAGTGGTGGAAGGTAAGTTTTTGATCATTGTACTTTATGTAGATGATATGATACTGATAGGTGATGAGAAGGTCATCAAATATTGCAAGGAGGATCTTGCAAGAGAGTATGATATGAAGGACATGGGGCTCATGCACTACTTTCTTGGCATGGAGGTATGGCAGGGAGATGGGGAGTTGTTTATATCTCAGGGCAAGTATGCCAACGAGATACTCAGGAGATTTTGCATGGAGAGAAGTAAAGTCATGGAGACTCCTCTAGCTGGTAACTAGAGGAAGGAGGATGCTATTTGAGGGGAAGTAGTGGAAGCTACTATTTATAGGCAGCTTGTGGGTTTGCTCATGTACTTGGTGAACACATGACTGAATATGTGCTATGAATTTAACCAGCTTAGTCAAGTGATGGTTAGGCCTACAAAGTGGTATTGGAAGGTAGCAAAGAATGTATTAAGATACCTCAAAGCCACTACTCAGTTTGGGTTATGGTACATACGACTAGAAGGAGTGAAGCTTCAAGGCTTCACCGTTGCAAATTGGGCAGGGAATCCATTAGACAAGAAGAGCACATCAGGAGGGGTCTTGAGTATTGGGTCAGCTACAGTTTCTTGGTACAGTAGGAAACAGATATATGTTGCACTCAATTCAACAGAGGCAGAGTACATGGCTGCAAGTCAAGCAGCATGTGAGGCTATCTGGATTAGGAAGATTATGGTTTGTTTGTTTGGTCAGCAAATGGATTCGACAATGATTTATTGTGATAATTAGAGTTGTATCAAACTCTCTGAAAATCCAGTCTGTCATGATCGGTCCAAGCATATTGATATCTGATATCATCATCTCAGAGATTGTGTATTGAGGTGGATCGCGTTGTTAGATTACATTCCCATGGAGGAGAAAGATGCTGACATCTTGACAAAGGTATTGCCAAGATGTAAATTCGAGTTTCACAGAGACAAGATCGGGGTAGTTGATAATCCCTTTCTTGTTGAGAGGGAGTGTTGAGAAATGGCAACAAGAAATTCGAGTTTAATTTGTCCTCGAATTAAAATGTGAATTAAATTTGAATTCTATTCTCATAAAAACTTAAACTAGTTAAATTAATATTATTAAGCCTACTTAACTTAGGAAATTCGAGTTGGAAGTCTTTTATAAGTCATGTATATGTTCTCCCTACATTGTAGGAGTCCCATATGAGTTAATTGTGAGTTGTAAAATAGAAGACTCGGTTTCATGAGTCAGTTTAGTTAAATTAGTTCTCAAATTGATTGAGAGAACTAGTAGTGAGTTAACAGTTAGTGGTGACACTAATGAACTCCACCAGTGCTACTCTATTTAATTGAATATTTACTCATCATAAACTCATGCATGCCGATTCTGAGAAAGACCCAGTTAAGACTAGAGTGCAGGGACAATGTACTATTTGTTTAAGATTTTTCTGAGTTACATTGATAGTGCATGCAATAAGGAACTGATCGTTGATGGATTGTGTTATTTTTAGACGCTTTATTTCCCTTTAAATACAAGCTATCCTTCATAGGAATTACACATTGGAATAGAGACTTGGAGAGCTTGTGAAGAGGCTAAGCTTTGGCCTTGAGCTTGCTTATGAGTTGGAGATTGAATTTTCTGAGTGTTGGGATTGTTCTTGAGAGAACAAGTCTTATAATTTCATCTTGATTTTTCAGATTAATACAAAACAAATAGTGGGGTTTTTAGCTGTAGCTTTCCCCAAATATTTATTGTGTTATGTGCTTTTGATTCTATTCCTCTATTGATTATTTTTTGCTCAATGTTTATGGGCTTCCATTGTAGGGAGTAGAAGTAGATTCTTGTCTCTTGCTTCAGAAAATTGCATCAGCTTGTGAATCCACAGGATTTTCTGCATGATGATATCCATAAAGCGCCATAAATGGGGTTATTTTTGCTGCAGTATGGAAGGACGTTTCATGCCACCATTCAGCCAGAGGCAACCACTTTACCCATTGTGTTTATTTATCAGATACAAAGCAATGAATATATCCTTCCAAACATTTGTTCACTATCTCAGTTTGCCCATCAGATTGAGGATGATAAGATGAGCTATGAGCTAACTCAATACCTAGACAAGAAAATAATTTGATCCAAAAATTTCCAGTGAAAATGCGATCTATGTATCTTACAGTAATCTTTGGGTTTCCATGTAGCTTTTGAATTGTTTCCATAAATTCAATAGAAACTATACTAGCTTTAAATGGATGAGATAATGCATAAAAGTTTGCATACTTGGTAGTTTTATCAACTATCACCATGATGATCTATTATTAATGAATTCAAAATCCAATCAGGTTTAGGACTTCCATGAACCAACCAACCATAGATTGGTAGAACTAAATATTTCTTTCATCCAAGCACCCTCATGCCATATTCCAAGCATGAATGTGGGACTCAAAACCAAACCTAACTAGGTTTCCTTAGGCTTTACTGCGATCCTCACCAAATCACTAGGCCCTAACAAGCATGGATGCCACTGAATTTCTCCACCTACACAGCGAGGAATTTTATTGTCTCCTAGTCTCTAGGATTTACCATATATCCCACCATTTACCGGTCAAGGATTCCCGCGCTTGATCGAGGGAACACACCTCTAGGCTTTACCTTGTATCATGCCATTCATCATTCAAGGATTCCTAGGCCATTGAAGCACACAAAATCTAACTTTACTGCAATCCTATTTTAGTTTAGGGATTCCTAGGTCTTTTGTTATTTCTTTTAGAGACCACCTCACTTAGTTTCGAAACTATCTGGAAATCCATCGTAACCAAATAAAAGAGAACCCATCACACCATGGATACCCGGAAATGGAAATGCAAGGCTAAAGAACACTATCACACCTAGGAAAACCCATGCCACTGACAATAAGAGAACTAAATACACACATGGATGTATCAAGCATTCCAAACCTAGCAAGGAAATAACACATGCAAATGGATACCTACAAATAATATCATTGTAGCTGCTAGGTGTTGATCTTCCTTACTTGATTTTTCTTTCCTTTGCATTCTTAGTCCTTCCTTTTCTTTCCTTCATCCAATGCTAGAGTGCTCCAAGAAAACTTTGTGTGTCCAAGAGTGTGTGAGAGAGAGGATAATGGGAGAGCTCCAAAACATAACTGAAAAAAGGTACCAATTGATCCTCATAAGCTTTTTTATTAATGAGGCCTCTATATTATTCAATTTTCCATTATTTTCCTTCATTTTCATCCTCGCATGCAACCTGTGACCTTTCACCTTCCTTTTCTCCTAATTTCCATTATTTTCATAAATAAATTGCCAAAATGCCATTTTGCATTTCCAAAGCCTTTACCATTGCCTTTGCCAATTTCCTTATCCATAATAAACCAAATGAGGAGCCACACTACGATCTTTTTCCTAACATTCAACTTGGAATATTTGTCCCCATGACCTTGGTTATTATTTTTCCTTTATTAATTTTATTACATGGAATTTTGACCAGGGTTGTTACAGAACCCTCCCCCTTAGGGGAACACCATCCTCAGTGTTCAATGACACCTATAACCAATAAGATTGTTGAAGACAAAACATATTGCCCATGGACATTTATAACTTAGATCAATGCAGTATTTACAATGATAAACTTGCTTAGAAGAAAACCAACATGACACCCATATTGCTTATTGGAGCTTTATAACACATCCCTTGGCTGTATTTACATCCATATACATATGTACATATACCAAAAACATCACACAAAAAGATATACAAAAAACATTCGCTCAACCAACGAATAAAGAAGGATACATAGCCTGCATCTGATCCGCCATCTCCCATGTAGCTTCGTTGGCCCAAAGTGCTTCTACTACACTTTAACCTGCTTGATTGCTCAATTCTGGAGCATGAGCATCTTTTTCTGCAATATACATTAAGGTTTCAACTAGAATTCTCCTTATGGTTTCACCTACAATATAGACCATTCAATCACATGATCAACATATTTAACATACTTCTTAAGCAATTACACATGCAAAACATCATGGACTTTCACTGTCATAGGCAGTGCAAGTTGATAGGCTACTGGTCCAATCCTCTCAAGAATCATGAAAGGTCCCTAAAATCAAGGTTCCAGCTTGGCACATGATCCAATCCTCAAGGAGCTCTTCTTGGGCTTAATTCACAAGTGTGCATGTTCTTCTTGATTACCTTCATTTCCTATTCCATCTTTGCCAACATGTCAGGTCCTATCAATACCTTGTTCACTAGATCACTCCAACTGGTGGGAGTATTACAAATCAGCCCATAAAGTGCCTGAAATGGACTCATCCTCTGTGACTCCTGATATGCATTGTTATAAGTGAACTCAACCAACAAAACATACTCCTCCCATCTCCTCTGTTGATGCATCACATACATCCTCAACATTGGCTCCAATATCTTGTTGACCCTCTCTTTCTGTCCATCTGTCTATGGATGATAAGTTGTGCTGAAGGCCAAATTTGTCCCCAAACCTGCAAACATCTCCTTCCAAAACTTGCAAGTGAACTTAGCATCCCTATCCGACACAATCTTACTTAGAACACCATGCAGCCTCACTACATCTCTTATGAATACCTATGCCACATCACTATCTAAATAAGTATACCTAGAATGAAGTGTGCTACCTTTGTCAACATGTCCATCACAACCATGATGGAAGCATGTTGTCTATATGTCCTTGGAAAACCTGTGATGAAATCCATGGAAATTACCTCCCACTTCCACTTTTGAATTAGAATAGGTTGTAATAGTCCACTTGGATGTGCACATTCTGCTTTCATCTACTGATAGTCCAAACATCTAGCCACAAATTTTTCCACGCCTTTATTTATATTTGGCTAATGATAAAAGCTATTCATTGTTATCAATGTCTTATGGTATCCTAGGTGCCCTGAATATGGTTTTTCATGAAAATCTCACAAGATAGTCCTCTTGAGCTCACTGTCATTCATCACATATATCTTGTTCCTAAATCTGAACAAACCATCTGTGATAAGACGATAGTCGACATAGTTACTACCTGTACCCTATTGTATCATGTGCATAAGCTTCATGTAACTACCATCATGTTTTCCTTCCCTTAAGATATGATCTTGTAGGTCTATCGCATAAGAACTCATAGATGCTATGTGATTCACCTGTACTTTCCTACTAAGAGTGTATGCAACCCTGTTCTCCTTAGTCTTGATGTACATGATCTCAAAGTCGAACTCATTGATTGTGGCCAATAATAAATCTTGTCTAGCATTCGGATCCAGCTGGTCAAATAGATACCTCAATCCACTGTGATCACTCATCAAGATGAACCATTTGGAAAGAGGATAGTGTCTCCACATCTTCAAAGCATGGATGATCGTTGCCAACTCAAGATCATGTGTCGATAATTTTTTTCATGCTCATTTAGTTTTTGTGACTCATAGCATACTACTTGTCCCTCCTGGATAAGGAATCCACCAACTCGTCTCTTGTAAGAATTTGTACACACCACAAACTCTTTGTCTAGATCTACCATCTTTAACATTGGAGCATTTGTCAACAATTGCTTCAACTATTCAAAACTTCTTGCACATTCCTTTGTCCATTCAAATTTCTTACCTTTCCTCTGTAGTGACATAATCTTATATGCAATGTGAGAGAAGTTCTTGATGAACCTCCAACATTAACCTGCTAAACCCATAAATGACTTTACCTCATCCACATTTCTAGGACCTGCCCACTCCATGATAGCTCTTATATTCTCTGGATCCACTGCTATGCCTTCCTTGGAAACACCATGTCCCAAGTAATGTACCTTTTTCTGAAATAAATTGCATTTACTAAGCTTAGATTATAGTTGATGCTCCTTAGTAACCTCATAACGGCCGCTAAGTGGTGAACATGCTCTTCCTCATTTTTAGAATATATCAAGATGGAATCATTGAACACAATAACAAACTTGTCCATATAAGGATGCAATACACTATTCATCAAGCACATAAAAGCAGTCATATCATTAGTCAAACCAAATGGAACTACAATCAACTCATAATTCCCCTATTTGATCCTGAAAGCAATCTTATATATGTCCTCTTCTGTGATTCCTCCCTAATGGTATCTTGATCTCAGATCAATCTTTGAGAAAACTGATGCTCCCTTCAACTGATCAAACAAGTCATCAATTCTCGGCAACGGATACCTATTGTTGATGTTCACCTTGTTCAACTACCTATGATTAATGCATAGCCTAAGAGTACCATTCTTCTTCTTCGCAAACAACACTAGTGCGTGCTAAGGTGATACACCTAGCCTGATGTATCCCTTGTCAAGGATTCCCTTCAAATGTAATTTCAGCTCTACTAACTCTAGTGTGCTCATCCTGTGCGGTGCCTTCGATGTTGGTACTACCCCTGGTACCAATTCAATGGAAAATTACACTTCTCTATGAGGTGGAAACTCTAAAATATCTACTGGAAACACATCTTGAAATTGTTGCAATATTGGGTACCTTCTCAATACCTCCACATCCTCAACATCCTTACCTCAATCACTAGAAATATTCACTACAAATAACACACACCATTTTTTGCGACTACACTTTTCCTACATATTTGTCACCATTCTAACTGATGTTTCCTTCTTCTTGCCCTGCAAGATCCTTTGTTTTTCATTTTCATCCAAACACTCAATGGCATTGTCATACAATCCACTTTGTTCTTATGAAGATACAACCAGTCCATACCCAACAACATATTGTATGATCCCAATGTCAATACATTCAAATGTGTTGAGGTAGGCATACCATTCAACTCGAATGCATAAGCTCTTACCCAGTGATACACTCTCTTCTTTGCACCTATAGCCAACTGCAGTAACCATAATTTTGCGTGCACTTCTTTATTTAAACCACACTTATCCACCAGGTTAGGAATAACATAACTATAATTAGATCCAAGTTTAATAAAAATGGAAACAACTTGATCACAATGCTTACGATCCATATCAAGAACAGTTTCCTGGTGATTCTCTTGCTTTTTATCCAGTGCTACATAAATATGTGGAATGCTCTACCCAACATCCCCAACTATTTGTGCTTCCTGTGCACTATAAATCTGAGGCCTACCACCATGATTTTGCAGACAATCCCTCTTAATATGCTCCTTACGACATGTCCAACACTGCAATTGTCCTATACCATCACCTTTATTCTACTGCACTCGATGTTGTGACCCATTAAACTTCTTGTAAGGTGCAACATTTTTTTCTCACCTACATCTAGAGACCTTGTTCTTTTTTGCTGCCATTTACCTTTATCTTTGTCTTTCCCTTTCCAACCTTGCTAAGATTCTATCTTCCGATTTGAATGCTCATAACAATGCTTTAATTTCTAAATAGCTTCCTCAAGCAATCGAGGTTGATCATACTCAATATGATCTCTAAATGCCAATGTAAATCCACTGACAAATATCATCCTTAAGATATGGTACATTCCTCAATAACTTCATAAACTTGGTCGTATACTCCTCATATGTCATCTATCCCATCTTTAGCTCGTAGAATTCCTTGGCTTTATTGTCGTAGTACCTCTCTGACAAGTACTTCTTCCTTAAAGGTCCCTTGAATTCATGCCAACTCAACTCTTTTGTTCTGATGTCTTCAACCCGCTTACATTTTCCCACCAGTTGTATGATTTCCCTTTGAAGTTGAATATAGCTATTACAACCTTCATATTCTCTGTGTATTCATGTAATTCAAATATTTTCTTCATCAAACGTAGGTGGCTTCATTTTTTTGAACTCATCTAGAAAATATCCCCTATCACTCCTCCTGTAAGGATAATAACAATGACAATCATAGTGCTTGTTAGAAACAGAACTAGAAAGAACTTGTGTCCATCACCTCTCCTATCTAGATTATCGATGAGTCTACCATCTTTGATTGTGTCATCCCTATCCGACCTATGTCCACCATGAGACCTACTGCCATATGCCCCATTAGTTTTTTCCTCCTGCCCATGGTTGATCCTAAGCGGTTGCTATCTCTACAAGTCTGATAAACTCTGAAGGATTACTGCATTGACTTCTACTTGTTTCACCTATAATTGAATGATCATGTCATTATCTACCTTGCAACTCATTATATATGCCTTCGATCTGCTCAATATGTTTGCTGAATTAGAGGAATTCCCAACACCACATTGCTTATCTGACCCATAGAGAGAATCTCATGAACTGTAGTCTACCATCTTATTATTCATATTTGATCTCTTTCTTGCGAGTACACAATGTCAGCGAAAACCAAGGCATAACATAATCAACATACCTCAGTGTAGTTCAAGGGAGTATATCTCACTTGAAAGATCAACCATATTAGCATGATACATGTACAATCATAATCACGTCAGAATATAACATCAGTTCAACCAATATCCAGTTATCAATGCATGACCATACCAACCACATAACATGACCTCATGCATGACAACTACAACCATATCAATGTATGCATAACAATATATAAGCATTGACATGCATAACCAATCGTAACTGAAATACACTCATGATGACCACATCCAACAACACACCATCCAATTTCACATTACGACACCACTGCAACCATGACCTCCACCATTCATACACAGTAATTACATAGACCACATGCATAAATAACACATATGCAACTGACATGAATGCATGGCTAACACACTGCCCATCTGGTTCAAGGGGCGAATCATGCTCCGATACCACTTTGTAACACCCTCCTCCCAAATTTACCCATGTTAACTAGTTTATTGGAGTAAACATGTGACGAGAGGCTACTTTGATGTGATTCGGCTCCCCATGTACAATTAAGGAAGTGGAACCGACAAAACCAAACCAATCTGACCTTTCACACATGCTACATAACCTTCAAGAGAAAACCAACCCCCAATGAAACTTGAGATTTAACAGATCTAGACCCCCATCCACTCCCATGACATGCCATGCATGCAACTGAGGACTTCTAGTCACTCCCACAGCAAGGGCATGCCAACAACTTTGGCCTTTGTTAGCTAGTTCTGAGCCAATGACTTTGGATTATGTGCCACTTTTTCAGGTCTAGGACTGAGGCCACTACCCAAAACTTCATGAAACTTTCATAAATGATAAATGGCATTGGAACAAAGGTACAAATGCAAACACTTGATCAATGACTTGACTAGACACCTACTAGCCATGGCAAGAATTTCGTCAAACATCTCACAAATATGCATTCTATAGGTCATAACAACAGATCTAAGCATGGGGGTCTTGTACTTATCTGAGATTCGTAAAGAAGCATTGTTTCCATATCACAATAGTTGCATTATCATCTATTAGGTCATATATTCATTGTACATTCCTTTTGAAATCAAAACATGATGAGATTCATACATCAAGTCTGACATAAAACATATTCATAACGAACATATAACCAATAGGAATAACAAGGATATAACAACCGCAAAATCCACATATAAGCCAGTACATTTACACATGAAATACCAAGGATAAGGAGCTCTTATTAATGAATGCAAACTCTAACCAGGTTTGGGACTTCCACGAACCACCCATTCATATGTTGGTTGAACCAAATATTTCTTTTAGCTAATCACCCATGTGTCATATTCCAAGCAAATGTGGGACTCAAAACCAAACCAAACCAGGTTCCCTTAGGCTTTACCGCAATCCCCACCAAATCACTAGGCCCTAACAAGCATGGATTCGACTAGATTTATCCACCTAAATAGTGAGGAATTTTCATGTCTCCTAGTCTTTAGGCTTTACCGTATATGCCGTCATACAGTGGCCGAGGATTCCTAGGCCTAATCAAGACTCCACCCTCCAGGCTTTATCGTATATCCTACCATTCAATAATCAAGGATTCCTATGCCTTATCAATGGCACACATCTCTAGGCTTTGCCATATATCCCACCATTCATCGGTCAAGGATTCCTAAGGCCACTGAGGCACACAAATTTTGCCTTTACCGCAATTCTAGTTCGATCCATGTATTCCTATACCTTGTGTTCTTTCTTTCAAAGACAACCTCACTTAGTTTCGAAACCATCTACTAATCCATGTTAACCAAATAAAAGAGAACCCATCACACCATGGCTATTTGGAAACGGCAAGGCAAGGTTGAAGAACATTGTCACACCTAGAAAAACCCATGCCAATGACAAAAAGAGAACCAAATACACACATGTATGTACCATGCATGCCAAAGCTAGCAAGGAAATCACACATGCAAATCGATACCTACAAATAATCTGATTGTAACTGTTAGAAGTTTCTCTTCCTTGCTTGATCTTTTCTTTCCTTTGCCTTTTTGATCCTTGGTTTTATTTCCTTGATCCAATGTTAGATTTCCCCAAGAAAACTTTGTGTCCCCAAGAGTGTAAGAGAGAGAGGATAGAGAGAGAGCTCCAAAAATGAACTGATAAAAGGTACCAATTAGTCCTTAAAAGCCTTTTTACTAATGAGGCCTCTATTTTCTTCAATTTTCCATTATTTTCATTAATTTTCCTCCTCACATGCAACCTGCAACCTTTCACCTTCCTTTTCTCCTAATTTCCATTATTTTCGTAAATAAATTGCCAAAAATGTCATTTTTCCTTTCCAAAGCCTTTGTCATTGCCTTTTCCAATTTCCTTAGCCATAATAAACCAAATGAACACCCACACTAGGATGTTTTGCCCAAAATTACGCTTGGAATACATGTCTCATGACCTTGGTTATTATTTTTCCTTTAATAAGTTTATTACATGGAATTTTGAACAGGGTTGTTACGTGCATAGTGTATAATATAGTACGTACACATATACACACGATACAACATAACACATACACAATAGACATGGCACAATATGATATGTACACAACAACGTTGAAAATCTAGAGACCACACCATCTCCATCCACAGAAACTAGGTAACACTACCTTTATTATCTTTCCCATGCTTCACCACGTACATGACAAATACAAATCCAAGGTCTATGGCTTATCCATGCTTTCCCTAGCATATCACAGATCACACTACTTTCCTTCTACTAACATATCCTTCAACATGATCAGGATTTAAACAGGAACACAACAAAATACAGAGATAACCATATACACAAAGATGCAGTGGAAATAATAATTTATTTCATTAATGGAAAATACTGAAATATGCTTACAACCGAAAATAGAAATAAACCAGCTAAGGCGATGGTAGCTTATCTCTGAGAAGAGATGTGGTGGCTACATGCCTCGAAGGCCTATTTATTGTTGAGAAACAATGGAAAACCCTTCACATTCCAAAACCTAACCCTAGAAGATGAAACACCAAATTGTGGGCCCTGTTTTTGGGTAAGTTGGTACATCAACTTCCCGGGGTCATGAATTGGTCGTATTATCTCTGTTTGACGTGCATGATAGCCCATTGGAAATATCTCTTCGAGGAATACGACGGAAAAGATTATTTTTTTTCAGAAAAATTGCTGGCGGTAGATTTCCCAAAAAATGTCGTTTATGGCCTCACAACGGCTCCGGAAGTTTAGGACCCGAAAAACTGCTAAAAATAGTAAACTGTGCTATAATTAAGGAAACTGAAAAACTGAAAGTAACAGTTGTGGGGCTCTAAATGGGATAGGTGGGTGGCCACCAACATCCACCTGGATCATTCCTACCCCCTTAGGAAGCAATGGTCCCCATTGCGTTGAGTTCCTCCCTAAGATGAGGAAGCTTCTGCTGAGCTGTGTCTCTAGTGAGCTATTCTGCAATCTCTGATGTGTCCAGAAATGGTGGGAAGCATGGTCGGTGACGGTCCACATTGAACACTCGGTGCAAGCGAAGGAATGGAGGAATGTTGTGCTTCCAATCATTGTTGCCCTAGTCTTGGTATTGGTGTAAGGACCATGTCGGAGTGGTCTGAGTTTCTGATGGGTTCTGGTAAGGCGTTCTCTCTACAGATGCAACCAAACTTTGTCGCCCACCTGAAACTTGTGTGGGACCCCTGTGGGTGAGGAGAAGTTGTTCCTGTGTTCTGTCATGACTGTATCCCTTTGCGGGGGTCATGGATGTAGCAACGATCTTCCCCTTATTTTGGGAGTGAACCAGACAAGAAATGAATTTCCTAGTTTGGGAGATGAGCTTGCTGCCTTTCTCGGCAGTGATCAAAGAGGTGGCGGTGGGTGGGGCTACCTCCGATATCTTGTATAATGAATTATCCAAATAAATAATGACAGCGCAAGGCCTTGACTCATACATAACAAGTCACCTCCATAAGTATGGTTGACCCAATAGTACATCACAAACATCCAGAGGTGTATCATCACACAATACCTCATCTGTGAAGGGCTTGATGTTGTAGGGAAGGCGGCACTACTGTCGAACTTTGAGATCTCATCCTTCGTGAAGCCACCCAATATTGTATGGCAGCGGGTGTGGTGTAGTCGGTAGGCCCAACCGCTTCACGACCTCTGCTGAAACAAGGTTCTTTTGGCTCCCACTATCAACAATGAATTGTAGCGGTGAACCCTTCACCCACATTTGTGAGTGGAAAAGGTGCTCCCCCTCCTCTGGGTCTTCAGGCTCATTCATCTGGATCTTGGCGGTGGCAACAGTGGCACTGGGCTCCGCATCAATGATCTGCTTCCCTTTGACATTCCCCTTGTCGGGTTCTGGCTCAGGGTTGGAACATGCATCTGATTCGTAAGCCTTCAACTCAGCCACCAGCGACTGCTTGGTCCGACACTCACTTGTGTTATGAGTGGGACTCTTGTGGAACTCACACCACTTTCATGTGTCCTTCTTCAGCTTCATGGTGTTGTTCTTTTCTTGCGGCTTCGAGGGGTTGTCTTGGGTCACCCCGCCTTGGATTTGTCCTTTGGGCTTCGGATTTGCAGATCCAAAGTCTCGCTTCTTCTGTTTGAACTTTTGCTCAATTTTGACAGCGTATCGGTATGCATGCTGAGTGAGGAGATGTTCAGGAACTCCATCTCTTCCTGGATGTATCTGTGTAGGCAGCCGCGGTATTTGAGTACCAGATGCAACTCAAAATCTTTGATACCCAACTGTGTGCGAAGGGTATGAAAAATTCTTGTGAACTCCGGCACATCTTGGTCTCATCCCTGCCGCAGTGTGGTCCATTTGATGTATTTGTCCTCATAGCTTTTGACAGGGCAGTAATGCTCCTTGATGGCATCTCGGAAGTCATTCCAAGTGGGTGTGGTTGAAAATAATGAGCCTGTATTTTCATCCTTATGCTCGCAGTAGGTTTCCCACCAGTCCTTGACATGGGGGGCTGCTTTGAGAAGAGCAAAAACAATCTTTTCCCGACTTGAAAATTCATGAACAGAAAAATACCCAT
>APFE030095918.1:9807-22161 GCA_000404065.3 Pinus taeda | reverse complement strand
AAAATACCCATCTAGCATATTTAACCATTTATCTACGGCATCTGCATCTATTTGACCCTCGAAGATGGGGATTTCAAAATTAACTTGTACCTTAAAGGGTGTGGCATTTCCAGAGTAGCTGTTGGAAGCCGATGCTCGCCTCTGGGTAGTCGATGAAGGATCTGCGCAAAGCTATCCATCATCGTGTTCCTTTGCCGCTCGAAGGCTTCTTCGAGCAAGATTTTGATAGGATCTCCTATCCCCTCATCTTTCTTCTCATCTGCCATGGGAGGTCGTCAAGATTTGTGAGGCTGGTCTTGCAAAGGTTCGACCAGTTCAAGCCCTAACTCCTTCTATCCCGACCTCATTGGGGACATGCAAAGAAAAACAAAGAAAAAGCAGACCGCTCTAATACCACTGATCCGAATTTAAATAGGAACGCAACAAAATAAAAAGATAACCATATACACAAAGATGTAGTGGAAATAATACTTTATTTCATTAATGGAAAATACTGAAATATGCTTACAACTAGAAATAGAAATAAACCAGCTAGGGCGATGGTAGCTTATCTCTGAGAAGAGATGTGGCAGCTACATGCCTATGAACTGTTTTGAACTGTGTTACAATGAGGCTCGAAGGCCTATTTATTGTTGAGAAACAATGTAAAACCCTTCACATTCCAAAACCTAACCCTAGAAGATGAAACGTCAAATTGTGGCCCCGTTTTTGGGTAAGTTGGTACATCAACTTCATGGGGTCGCGAATTGGTCGTATTATCTCCGTTTGACGTGCATGATAGACCGTTGGAAAGATCTCTTCGAGGACTACGACGAAAAACACGATTTTTTGTCAGAAAAATTGCTGGCTGTAGATTTCCCAAAAAACGTAGTTTAGGGCCTCAAAATGGCTCCGGAAGTTTAGGGCTCGAAAAACTGCTAAAAATAGTAAACTGTGCTATAATTAAGGAAACTGAAAAACTGAAAGAAACAGTTGTGGGGGGTCCAAATGGGATAGGTGGGTGGCCACCGACATCCACCTGGATCACAACATCTCATGTTCATAATATAAACATGGGCACAATATAAGAATTATATTAATATGATATTAAATTTATAATTAGCTAGGGCTACTCTTTCCCAATCAAATCCTCTTATAATTGGGAATCACAAACTTTCCATCCATTCACATGCTAAATTCATAAGCATGATCAATCATTCTTTCACAAGAATAATCCATACAATAACCAATTAATCACAATGGAATTTATATAATATATATGCATATAACAATTGGCATGATCATGAACATATGAATGTAAATTGGGTTAAGGTCACGAGAACCTCCTTTGAGACATTCTCATGATTTCCATATCATTGTCGATTATCCCAGGGACCAACTAGCCCACTTGGTTGTCAACATATGTTAACTCATGTCAACTAGAATAAGGGTTTAGAGAACTCCATGCTTTTATGAAAATATGCATGAAATTTCGACAACAGTTGCTTGTGGCCACAAGAACTCTTTTGTTTTTAATTCCTACCTTTACCCTTTGACACTTTGTTAAAACCAATGCTCTCAACTTTCTTTTTTCAGCTAGCATTGTTTACACAGTGAAATTCCAGCCATGTATATTTCCTCATGTATGCTTGTTTTCATTTTAGGAGTCATGTTTCAAGGTATTCTGGTGATGGTATTTTTCTGGCCCAATTTCCCACCACTAGCATGTTCTTCTTCAGGCCATCCATGCACTACCCCTTCCCAGCCTTTCTCATTTAATTTATGGTCATGGATTATTCATAGGCCTCTTTCAAATTTTTTTATTCCCTTGGTCCTCCTCAACCCTCTATTAGAGCCTCTTATGGCTCTTTCCACCCCAACCAACTTGCCCCCAAGGCCCCCAAGCATAAAATCAAAAAGAAATATGAAATTGAAGACTATTTCATGAGGGAAAAAAGGGTGACATTGTAGAAACAAAATCCACAAAAACAATCATAAAATAAAAACGAAAACAAAACAATGTGGCGATGCACAATTGTATAATCAAATGATATCAATCCATGAAATCGATAAAATTAAAATCACAACACATAAGCATAAAAATATAATTGTCCCGATAAGTTCAGACTTCATGGTGCTTTCATCAATCATATAAGTGAACCTATGTATATTCACGTACCAAAAATTAGTTCAAGACTTCTTTACAAGGTTCACAACAACCTTGAAGTTTTACATTTCTCCAATAGTTCACAGGGGATATTTTCATCACACACACACTGTGTGTGTGTGTGTGTGTGTATTAAGGAGCTTGAGGGAATGCCTCCTCCTTCTTGGCATCGTGCATCATTGATTCATGTCCCTGTGACTCAGAGAGGCTATTTTCTTTCTTTTTATGCTTGCGAGGACAATGCTTTCTTAGATGCTTTTCTCTAAAATACCAACACGGAAATATAATCTTATCCTTTTCATCCTCATGAGGTCTCTTCCTACCAATATGCTCTTACATTTTTGAGGATTCAATTTGATATGCCAGTTCTTGCAAGTGCTTATACAGTTTCGAAATCCATTTGGCTAATTCTTGTTGTTGCATGTTAAGTTTCTTTATCTCTGCCTTGTAAATTCTAACCTCATATTGCAATTCCTTGAGCTGAGCCCTCAAGTCTTATATTCCTCCCATGTCTTGCCACACACACTTAGTTATTAGTTAATTAATGACATAAAAATACATATACCAGTGGTCATCTTACCAAGTTAAGTCAACACGTAGAATTGTAGTTGTTCACACATCCCTTGGATTGTTATAAACTATATATATACACATATATATACATATATATAGATATATATGTCATAATAATCATCATGCAATTGCAAGGTTAGGATTCCTTTTGTGATCATACTAATAGAGTAATTATAGTCAACCTCTTCGCTGAGACCATCATTATCATTTTTTTCATCAATTGTTAAAATGCTTTAGAAATATTTGGCCTCCTTATGTGGCCAACAATTGTAACATATGCAACTACGTAGAGTCATTTAGTACATTACGTGTCACATTAGAATACATCAGAGTCTTATATAGGAGAACACCTCACAAGACTCGTGCCTTCTAGCAAGAATTTATCCACTACTAAACATTCTATAGTACACCTTAAGTTAAACAGGGCATGGTATTCCCCATCCAATGCATGTACACAAAACATATCTATACAATCAGTAGGAAAATGTGCAATACAAGAAACACAAGAATTTCCATGGAATTTCCAAAATCCCTCATGCTATGTAATGATTCGCATCCATACATATTCCAAGTGCATAAAATACACCATTTAAACAACTATGCACAACCCATGCAGGTAGTCTTGTATAACTACGGACATAAAAAGCACCCAAGATCACAGCAATAGACCTTCCAGACCTTCAATATTCTGAAAGCACACACATGCATTATTGTGCTACATAATTATACATGCAATCAATCAGTCACGAAATGTATTTTAACACCTAAGCAATAGTTTAGTTAATTTGCTAAAAATAATTAAGAAACCCCTTATGCGGGAATTTTGTAATCACTTGACCATGCTAGAGCCCATCTTGTCCAAGTGTTGAACCTGGATGCCATGATACCACTTTGTAACACACACCCTCCTAATCCCCACCAACACAATGGTTATAAGGATATGGTTACTATGCTGACCCAAGATCCAAGGTGTTGTCAAGGAAATGGCATCTAAAAATTTCGATGTTTTTTACTAGCTTAAAGCCTCATATGGAAATCACCATTGTGTTTGTATCGTCAAGACAATTCCAGTGATATAAAATTTTACTTCAATTTGACCTCCGGATCAAAAGGTAATTCCATTTGAATTTCTAATGAATCAAAAAGTGTCATGTCCTCAACCTTGCCACGTGGCTACCTTAGTTGACCTGCTACCGACACCTAGAAAATATAAATTGGTTTTCACCCATTCATGGTAGTGGTCTTCATAATCCATACTTATAATTATATTTATATAAATTTTACCTATACTACCAGCCACATGTTAATTTACAAATATATATATATAACAATTGACGAACTGTGAATAGTCAAAAAACCATCCATTACCTGGGCCTATTACCTCGACCCTTAATACTTCATGCCTCCACGAATAGCTATGGGTTCAACCTTCATTATCCTTGTGTCAATAAACGACCGGTCGACTCATGTGTATGCCACAACATCTCGGCTTGTGTCATCCCGCACCATTTTAAATTCACTCCTCCAGTGAACTGTTAGGGTTCAACCTTCAGGCTTACATGTCGTGGAGGTTCCATTCCTTTGCTTTGTTAATTCTCACATTTGTAAGCTCCAATTACCCTTTCTCCTACCATAACAGCTTAACGATGAGTCATCATGCCTCTCTAGTGAACGTTGTGCCTTGTTACCTCTGGGAGACGGACTTTGGAACAAAGATATTCTCGTCCACTGCCACAAAATTTCCCATCTCAATAGGTCCCAATTACCTCTTCTAAACCTCATGATGGTCCCTTGTTGCATGGAAATTAGTTCTCCTGTCAGCCAATGCACGACCTCCAAATCATCCCAGCTTACTCTATGCTACTGACGTTGCCATGCTAGCCTGGTCCTCATCAACCTGGCCTTTCTCTTATGCAAACATTTGTGAGCTTCTGAGAATAACCTTTGATCTTACACCATAATAGGTTTCCTCATATTTTTTGATCTCTCTACTCAATCTCGACCATATTTTATGCGCATGTTCGCTCTAGATCATAACCCATAGTTATATGTCTAAACATGGGGACTTGAGCGAGGGAGATTATCATCAATGAGGATCTATATGAATAATGGAATGTGTTTGGACTACGAGAGGCTAAGGAAAATCTCCTATGTGCATAGTTACACATACATGGTCGAGGCCACATTGGTTCTACAAATGGATGGACTTAAACTAGATATTGAATGTAGCTATTAAGGGTTCATGAAGAGCATTATGATGATATCCATCCTGAGCTTGGATAATGAACAAGGTGTAATAACCAATTTTATTAGTAAGACAATAAACAGAACAAGGAATTTCCCATTTATAATCATTAAGGCCCATTAGTCAATTTCCAAGCTTGACATGACCCAGAGGCCTACGAGCCTACTAAACAAACATTAATAAACATAAATCAAGCCCATCTTATCTCATAGTTCTGTTGGTCTCTGGGGCCATTAATAGACATACAACAACTCATAAAATAGAGAATAAAGCATCCAATGCCCAAATTCTTATAGGAAAACACATTCCATAGATAAACAAGAGATCTTAGTCCCCACTTGATTCACAAGAAAGAATCACACATTTGATGTAACAGACCTAGGTTGATTTTCCATGTACATAAATAATGTATGGACATTATAAAGCAGAAATCGAACCAAAGTCATGGGACATGTATTCCAAGTTGAAGTAGGGGGGAACATTATATTTGGATCTACTTATGGTTAATTATTTATTTATTAGCTATTGAAATTGGCATTGGCATTGGCATTGACAAGAGGCAAAAGGAAATAAATGACAAATTATTTATTACAAACTAGCAAGGACATGTGGCAAAGTGCAAAAGAAATAAAATGAAATGAAATAAATTCCACTTCAACAGGTGGGGAAGAGGAGAGACAAGAAAATGTGAAAATATCAAAATAATATGCATGCAAGGAAAAATGAAGGAAAAGGAAAAGAAAAGGAAAGAAACTGGAGAGACATCATTCTAGCATTCTCTTTTGGGTGAAAAGAGAGGAAAAAGGGAGAGAGGCTACAACGTGAGAGAAAACTACAACAAGAAAGAGAGCACTTGGAGAGAACTTGGACAATGGTTGGGCACAAGCAAGAGACAAGCAAGAAAGTAATCAACAAAAGAGGAATTCATGTAGGAGCGTAAGAGGAAAATTGGAACAGTAGCCAGCAAGAGGATTTTTGGAAGTAATAGTGTGCATGTTGATTTATATTGTTGGGACTATGATGCATGATTTATGCATTGGATTATTGGTCATTTTTTATATCATTGGCATGGGGATTTTCCTAGTTTGACACTTATGTGCAGCCTTGCCTATGCCATTTCCTGGATAGCCATGATGTAGTTGGTTCCCTATTTGGTTGCGATTTGGATTGCTGATAGATTTTGGATCCTAGTTGAGCTGGTCTCAAGGAAATCCCAAGGTTTGAGGGTGGATATGTTTTTCTCTAGGAAGCTCTTAACATGTGGGTGGAGACATGAAAATTCCTTTTCGTTTGGTGAAGAAATTTTGAGGCATCCAAGTTTGTATTGGTTGTGGTGATTTATGGACCCAATGTTGGGTGAAATCACTATGGTAATGAGGGTGGAGGTGGTTTCCTCTGGATTCCCTGTTTGGTTATGTTTTGGTTTATCCCATGTAATCCCACATTCATGCTTGGAATATGGAACAGGGGTGATTGGTTGGAAGAAAGAATTGGTTGAACCCAATCTATGGTCGGGTGGCACATGGAAGACCCTGACTTGGTTGGCACTATGAATATGTTAACATGTGTTATGGAAAAATTTTGGTTTATTGTGATTATGTGACTGGTTTGTCATGGCTTCATTATGGTTAAATTGGTTACATGTAAGGTATATCTCTTATTATATGATGTGCTCTTGTTATTGTTCTTGCTCATGGTTTGACAAGTTATTGAATGGTTTATATGAATGCATGAGATAATATGTGTTTGTTGCAACTAGTATGAGAGGGGAGTGAGCCTTCTTGATGAACCTATGATGAAAGTAATGAATCAATGAATAATTATGCAATCGTGACCTACAAGTACCATGTTTACCAAGTGTTTGTATAAATGGCTAACATGTGTTGTGTAAGCTTGAGCAAGAGTAGAGCTTATAAATGGGATATGAAGATTTAGGAACTTTGTTGATAAATTTCTGGGAAGTTTTGGGCAATTGGCCTATAGGCTAGCCCTAAAATTCTGGGATTCGCATACATAGAATTGGGAAAATTCAGTTGCATATGCACTGAGGATGGGTTGTGCATGCATTTGGAGGCCTCTAGCCACACTGACTAGCCTTCATGCGTTTGGCTAGGTTGTAAGCTAGTTTAGAATATGGTTCCAACTCAAGTAAAAGGTCACTAGTGGAAATTGTTTGATATTTGTGTGATCATGTGTCTCTGAGTGTTGCAGCAAGTTTTGTACAATTGGACCCTGTTTCCATAACTGGATCTTGGATGTTGGGTCATGTATAGTAAACTTTAGCTCATCTTTACCTTGGTAATTATGTGAAAGTGGGTAAATGTGAGGTGGGGTGTTACATTTGAGCATTAAAATTAACATCACTACAGGCCTATAGCCCACACAACATTTGTATAGATGGCATATATAAAAACAAGTGATCCTTAGCATTAGCATGCCATTGTGTTGATGTAAATAACAAAAAAAGTATAAAAATCACAAGCACAACATAATATTATACTTATATTATAAGAGTTTTGGCAATTGAATTTGGACTCCAACTATCCCCCCAACTGTACACAGCTGCAGCAAAGTCTTACTTGCAACTGTCACCCCCGAGCTAGATTCCAAAGCTTGAGGTGGAGTGCTTTCAAAGGAATAACTGACTCTCTAGCTAAAACAAGGTGTCCCAAAGCTAGACTTCTTTCACTGTTGGCGAAAACTTTTGAATAGTTAATGACCCAGGTTCAACCTGAGTTGCCAACAAAGGCGGTCGTCATAGTCTAGGTCTTTCGCCAACATTTTCACTCCCTTTTGCAAAGGAGTGTCTCACCCGAGGCAAGCCAAAACCATAGAAAAGTGAAGGGATTCTAGATTAATTTCATAATTTAATTCACATCAAGATCAACTATCATCTACGCAACTATGTTAAGATGGGAACATACGGCCTTTACAAAAGAATTCATAATTGTACTTATACAAATAAACTAAAATTTGAAGGGGCTCATTCATTCATCGCATAACCACAATATCAACACATAATTTCTCAAACTCCACTTTATTATTAACTTCAGTCATAAAATCAAAGATCAGACATATCTGCGGGACTCTATTAACAAAGTTATCAATCAAACGAGAACTATTACCTCAAAACGAGAACTCTAACCCAAAAATGCCCCCAAAAAAAAAAAAAACAACAACAACAACAACCCAAAAACGAAAAGTGTGTATTCCATAATGTTTTTTTTAGGGTAAATTTTTAACATTTTATTAAAAACAATTTTTTTTGCAAAAAAGATTGAAAAAAAACCCTCGAAACAAAAAGTGTTGATGCTGGAATAACAAAAAAAAATCAGGTTACAATTTTGACACTTTCTAGCAATGGAATTAAAGATAGAATATTAGGACTTTGAAAAACCATAAAATTCCAACAATTTTCAGACATGATGTTAAAGATAATATATTATGTCTCAAAGCCTTATAATTCCAACAATTTCATCCATTTTGTTAAAGATAAAATACCTCGAGTCTAAAAAACCCTAAAATTTTAATTGTTTTCAACCATAGCATTAAAGATAAAATATCATAATCCAGAAAAACCTTAATATTTTGACAAGTTTTCAACCATGGAATTAAAAACCTTAAGTTTTTAACATATTTGAACCATGAAATTATGGACAAATTATATGACTAAAACAATTTTTAAAAATGAACAAGTAAATTAATTATTCATTATTCCAAGAGTCATTTTTATTTTAAAGGCTAAAAGTATAGCTCTTTTAAAATCTTAGCCTAAGACAATTTATCTTATTGCAACAAAAACCTAAAAATCAGCTATCTAAACAAAGTGTTCCCTTTCAATGAGCCATTAAATATTCAACATTTAAAAAAGTATTTTATATCAAATGATAACAATAAATAATATCATGGCAATATCGCTGTATAATTTAAAAATTCAACATTAATTTTTTATATTTTTTTACTTTTAATCAAAATATGAACAATTGATAACAATAAATAATATCATGGCAATATCACTGTATAATTTAAAAACTGAACATTAATTTCTAATATTTTTTTACTTTTAATCAAAATATGAAAAATAATAACAATAAATAATATCAGTTCATATGTTGGAAGTGCTTTAGAATTTGATCGGGGGAGCTTTGAGCAGATGGAGAGAATGAGGATGGAACGCAGCTAGGGTTTACATCCAAGAGTTGCACTTGACAGTTCTGCAACCCTCAGAAGCTGGGAAGGCAGGGGATCAAGCTCGAGGGCAAGGATGAACGGCTTGGCAGCTGAACGCACAACAACAAGGGCGAAGGAAATGACAAAGGTTAGATTTGCAAGAGAAATGAGTGGTATGGTAGGGGGGTGAGATCCCCTCTTACCGAAATGTTGTTGTAGGCGAGACAAGAAACTAGGGATCAGCTGGCGGAAACTGGAAATGAAGAAAAGGTCTACCTATAATGGGAGGAAAATACCTACCCAGAGCCTCCAAAAAACCTAGGTTTGTAATACCCAACAACAAGCTGGAGGAGAACAGAGGATACATGAAGGATCATGCTTTGATCTGTAAGTTCATAGGGGCATGGCCAACAGAGAAAGGGCTAACAAAGTGGATTCAGCAAAGATGGCAACCAAAGGGGCACATCGATCTTAAATTGGGGGCGAAAGGGTTCTTCTCGGTTATCTTCTCTAATATAGAAGATAAAGAGAGGATATTTGAAGATGGAACCTATTTCTTTAACAATGCAAGACTGTTTATGAGACACTGGGAGGAGTGATATAACCCGGATCAGGAAAAGATGTTGTCGGCACCTATCTAGGTTCGCCTCTTCGACCTCCCAATGGACTTTTGGGACTCTGGAATTCTAGAAGGTATAGGAAAATCAATCGGCACTTTCGTCAAAGTGGCAGACACAATGTTAAAAGGTAGGTATACCTCTTATGCAAGAATCTGTGTTTACATGAATATTACGGAGCCATTACCAGATTGCATAGAAGTCGAATACCATGATCAAGTTTGGTAGCAAACCTTGGATTACGAGCATTTAAAATTTATATGTTGGGGATGCCATGAATACAGGCACTTGTATCGAACCTGCCCGCTAAACAACCCAGACAACCCTACGTAAGGAAAGAAGACAGATGAGGAAACTAGAAAAGAGGATGAAGATGGCTTCCAGGAAGTGCACAGAAGAAGAAGAAATCAGAAACCAGCAGAGTCACAAAAGACTTATCAAAATGAGATAGAGCAACGAAACATCAACAAGTATGCTACCCTCCAATCGGAGGAGGTGGGGGAGATAAACGAGGAAGTCAACAAGGAGAAGACAGATACCCAATAGAAAGAAAAAGAAGGAAGGAAAGCAAAAAGACAAGAAGAAAAGGAAAAAGAAGGGGAGGGGAATAACATGCAAATGGTGCAACAGAACCAGATGGAGTTTGATACCCAGGAAGAAGATTACAGTGTGGAGGAGCAAGTGATGAAACGATTGTTATAGGAATGGAGACACCTAGATGAATGCTTCATCCCAGAGGATCAAAAACAACTATATAAAAAAACATTTCCGCAATACAAGCTAAAACACCCAGGGGGACAAGGACAAGACCCAGGAGGACAAGGAAAAGGGGGAAAGAAAAGGGGAAGAAGACCCATGAATGATTCCATACATATGATAAGGGAATTGTTAGTAAATTCGGGAAGAGTGGTGCCATTATCAGAGGTATTCCAACAACCCCCCAAACTGTTAAAATGATCATCACAACCCGGAATATCAGAGGACTAAATAGCATAGGAAAACAGAGATACCTCAAAGAGAGATTGAAAGAGGATATACCCAGTATTATGATCCTACAGGAAATGAAAATCAGTGAAAAAAGCTAAGAGAGATTCTGGAACACCACCAACCCCAGTATCAAGTCATAGGACAAGATGCAATTGACATCGTGGGAGGACTGGCCATAATTTGGAACCCAGGAGAAATATGGTTCAAGGAATGGGTTAGTATAACACGAACCCTCTCTGGAAGATTCAGGGTCATTGGCTCCATTGAATGAGTACTTCTCACTGGATTATATGGCCCACACATACTAGGGGAAAGGAGGGAATTTCTTCAAAATCTAGGAAAAATGAGAAGCTTATACTTGGAAGACCTATGGATGGTGGGAGGGGACTTCAATATGATCACCTTTCTAGTAGAAAAAAGAGGGGGCATGAGGAGAATGGACACGGATATGTAACTCTTCAGGGACACTATAACAGAGCAAAAACTAGTTGACATCCAAACAATAAATGGGCTACACACTTGGAACAATAGAAGAGGAGGGAGTCAATAGATTGCATCCAGACTAGATCGATTCTTGATATCAGAATAAATAGTGAGCAGGGACATCTACAACAAAGCTTCGATTCTCCCCGGGATGGGATCAGATCACTGGCCAATCAGGATGGAAGTGGACCTAAAAGCCAGCCCAAAAAATTGCCTCTTCATGTTTGAAGCTTTTTGGCTCAGAGATCCTAACCTCATCAAAAAAATCGAGGTATGGTGGAGGCAAAGTGAACAGAGGGGGAGGAACTGCATGCAAATGTTCCAACTAAAAATCAAAAAGATTAAAAAAAATAAAGCAATGTAATAAGGAGTAATTCAGACACATTATGAAGGACCATCAACAATTAAACCAAAAAATGAAAGAAGTACAACAAAAAATAATCTGGGAAGGGTGATCAGAGGAAACAACAGCAGAATAGGGAAGGATCATAAGTCAACTGGAGGAAAGGCAAAAGCAAGAGGAGATTCTGTGGAGACAGAAATCGAGAGTGAATTGACTAAGAGAAGGAGAGAGGAACACCAGGTTCTTCCATAAGGCCATGATTCAGCATTGACAAAACAACAGAATATTTTCACTCAAAAATGACAAGGGGAATCGCAGCACATAGCATGAAGAGAAGGAAGGAATCCTATTAAATCACTTCCGGGATCTCCTAACAGAACCTCAAGAGGATAGCAAGGAAGAATTGTAAAGAATCTCCCAACACATTGTTGAGCTAATTTATTAACATAAATTAACACAAGTATTTAATTATCAATCTAGGTTTGTAAAACTTGGAGGCAAATCCACAATATATGGACATCAAATATAATCAAGTTTAGAAAATAAAATTTGAAGATTTAAAGAAGTACATATTACAAATATAAACCTATTTTAACAATTTCTAATTCATCTATGTAATATATGAGGGAAGAGGCTCCTAACTTAGGAGAACCAGGTTGTCTTTCCCTACAATACTACTTTCATGAAGATAAATCTAAGAGCACTAATTAACAATGGTTTATGATGCAGAAGATGTAAAAGAAGAGGCTCCTAACTAAGGAGGTCCAGATTTTCCTTCTTCACAATTCTA
>APFE030095900.1:23956-39285 GCA_000404065.3 Pinus taeda | reverse complement strand
TTTCGGTCCATGGTATTGGATGCTTCGGCATGTATAAATATGTATTGTAACATTGAAATAAATATAATGAAAAATCAAGCTGGTAGTCCCAGTTTTGGGATCCAGGGGAAAATCTCTGTGCATATGTGTTTTTATGTGTTATGCTCTCACATTGTTTATTTTACTATGATTTAGAATTCGTATGCAGGTAATTTCTGTACGGGGTTAAAACCTACACTCCCAAGGATCCCTAAAGGCCACAAAAGTATTAAAGAAAATTGGATGCCAGTATCTAGAATAATAATCCACTTACATCAAAATATATGGAATTACTCAAGCACCTCATACCTTCCAATAGACATGAAAAATGCGTTTCTTATTTATGAAGTTGACATAATAGCTTGTTCATTTCAATGTATGCCTAATCAATTATCAAAATAAGCTATGGAAAAAATATCCATTTTACCTAAATATGCATGGACTAAGAAATATCACTTGGACTAGAATAGAAGGAGAACAGGTCAAGAGATATAATTTTAAGTTAAAAATAAATCAAATGCGTGATCCCTTGAGAATAGTTGGAAATCACACAATTGAGATGAAGATATCCTTACAAACATGATGAAAATGAAGCAAAAAACTCTTATGAAGCATCAATTTATGAATAACATTTGAATAATTTGCGAACTATTGCTAAAAAAGGATGAAAAAATTGTTGCTGAAAGACCAAATCTTCAAGAGAAGAGGAACAAGTAGGAAAATAGAAGAGCAAAAGCACTAAGAAAACACTAGAGTAAAGCTTAAGGCCAAAATAAATATGGAGGAATAGGAAAAAGCTACTATAAAAAAAGAGTTAACAAAGAAAAATAAGTTGATGTTAGGGCTAAGGAAAAAATTGCAATAAATAAGACAGAAACTAAGAAGAAAAATAAAAAGGATGAAAAATCTACAAAGAAAATCAAGGAAGAAATTGAAGTTGAAAGGAAACAAAAAGTTAAGAAGAAATCTAAGGGAATTGTTGAAGAAAAGATTTTGAAAGATCAAGTGGCAAAGGCAAATAAGAGGGAAGAAAAACTAAGAAATAAAGTCGATACAAAAAATAAAGGAACAAGAAAAAGCTATAAAGGAATGTGAAGCTAACATTAAAGAACATAGAAGGATAGAATAGGAGAAAGAATGAGAGAACGAAATCTAAAATTAGGGAACATATGAGAATAGAATAACTATAGAAGAAAAATCAAGATGAGGTTTAAATTGAAGAGAAAGGACAAGGAAAAGAACATTGGAACAACAAATCAATTTCAATGAAACCGTGGAATCATAGGATTCTCCACCTTGGGAAGAAGTTTTCATTGCTCAAACATTTTCCCATATTTTTGGCTAGTCAGGGCTACACCAGATGATGGCCCTATCTTAACATTAGTTGATAAAGTTGTTAATTTGTAATTATATATGTTTGATGTGAAAAGAAAATTATGTTAAGGCAAAAGCATAAGTGCAAGAATATTGGTAATGGATCCAAGAAAACTAAACTTATTTGTATTTTCCTCTATTGGTTTAGCTCTTGCACAAGAAAATGTGTAAAAAACTATTGATGTTGAGAAAAAGGAAAAGGAATGTGAAACCAAATTTGCCTTGGTGGCAAGCTAGGTCAACTACTATAAATATGGAAAATTCCGAGATTTTTATTTCATTGATTATTCCTTTAGAGTACATAATACAATTGAAATTATGTAAAGGGAATTCTATGAAATATCCCAACACTTGCAACTCTTGGAGAAATATATAGTGTATGTCATGAACCATGTCCAAGCATGGGAAATTTCTTACCAATAGAATCAATTTAAATTTGACCAAGTAAAATATTGGCAATATTCCCATGATGAAATCCCTCCTAAAGTTCTTGTTTTCACTTAAAAAACCATGTATGAGATGGATGTTTCCCTAAAACACTAGAAATAGGTAGTTCACAATGCCCTTAAAGGGATTATACATGAAGTGGAAGATTCCACTATAATATCAAAGGTCATAGAAAACATGGCAAGTGCTTACCATTTTCCTTATTTTGGACCTAAAGAAAAAAAAAAATCACAAGTTTAAGTGTCTAAGACTTGAAAGACTATATTAGTGCCAATAAGATAGATATTAAGTTAGTCCCTAATGTTTTTGGTGAATTTATCCATAGGTTTATTAAATCTCCCACCAAAAACATTATAGTAACCAAGACTATTTTCTACAATGGAAAATTTTGAGAAAATATGCAACAAAGTATTACATCCTATAAGGACTCCTTTAAACAACACAATTTTCCCGAAGATGATGCACTTAATCAAAATTTTGAGGTAAGGATCAATTTTGTAAGAAAGTGGAAGAAGAAAAGGGAATAATCTTCCTATAGCCAAGTGGAGCATCTTAAGAACAAGGGAAATTGACTATCCAAGAAAAGGATTCAAATTGTCAAGAGAGTGATTGAAACAATGAATAAAGGAACCATAATAGATAAGAGTAATTGAACCCCAAGGTGGAAGAAAAGAAAAAATGGATGGAGGAACTCAACAATAAAGAAGGGGAACTAAATAACCAAGTGGAGGAACTAATATTATTGATCTCCCTCTTCTTATTTTTGTATAAATAAGATAGACACATTAGAGAACATGGTTGTTTCTTGAGATTGTAAATTACTTCCAATGCTAATTGAGAAGTCAACTAGCCACTATTTGGAGATTGATTTTGGTGTCTGTTTGGTGTGAGACTACTTCCTCGCTTATGCTAAAATGAATGTGAGATTATTTACTTTTTTATATAGTACTACAAGACAATGGTATTTACTTCTTGATGTTGGGATTCAAATTAGTTTCTAAATGTGAATATGAAAATGATCACTGGTTATTGTAATAACACTAACCTCACTTTATGACTTGTTATCATAACTATTTTAGCCATTAATTTATAGTAAACTATTGTATGTCCCGATGGATAGTATGGTTATTTATTTCATATTCGCTTCTTGCTCTCAAATCCTAACTAGGTGCTTATATTAAGACACATTCTTCTATTATGTTTAGGAATAGATTTTAGGATCAGATACCTAATCCAAAGCTCATATATCTATTTTGGCAGTCAGACCAATATACTGGAGGAGGTTGCTATCCCAAATAGAGAAAATGATAATTGGGCCTTAAAACTCCTTTAATTTGATGAAGGACATATTTTTTCCATAAGAAAAAAAAAAAAAAAAAAAAAAAAAAAAAAAAAAAAAAAAAAAAAAACAATGAGAGGATTTCTCAATGTGTTAATGGATGGTATAAATTGGATCCTCTCCAAACTTTGTCACACGCAAATAAATTTTTTACCTTTTTTTAAGTGGAAATGAACCATTATTGTGGTTGGCCTTCCAAAGGAAACCCATGAAAATAATGAAGGATGTAGTGAGGACATCAAAGGGAGAGGTAATGAGAACTTAGGGAAGACATTAGTAAAAATTAGAGCTCGAAGACGGAAACCTGCTTGAAGATCGATGGACAAAAGAGTTAATTATCCTATCCATGATGAGAAAAGGTGCCCCTGAACCATGGCCATCTACAATTATTTTTATTATTTGGGAGTAACAATGTCCATCTATGTATAACTCACCCCTTTAAATTTATCTCTTGAACTTAAAAAAATTCCCATTAATGTGGAAATTCAAGTGTAATTGTTTCAATTTCATGGATCTAGTGTGGCTTCACTAGTTTATTTGCCCTTAGGAAATTTGGGCTATGAATTTTTTCATGAAAACTATAGCAATTTGACTCTTGAAAATATAGTGTAGCTAGTTTGCTCTCTTCATTGGTTTAATAGAACATTGGTTTGTCTCACTTGCTAAGTCAAATTGGTATTATTTGGCGTTATTCTTTTACCTATGTACCATCCAAAACTTTTTTATTGCTTGCCCAACATTTTATCCTTTCTCCTGGGGTGAATTTACATGTCCTTGGGCATTTTATCCACTAACTAGGAAATTTATAACCTCTTGCTTATTTTATTTGCTACCTGGGAAAATTTTCATCCCTTGACATAGGCAACTTTATTCACTTACCTAGCCAAATATCCTTTAGCAACCAATTTATTTTCATTGTTTGGTAAAATATTTGTTTGTTAGGTACAACTTGACTAGGTAAAAGAATCAAAGTTGCTTGGTTAAACAATGGTGGTTTTGGGCACATGGTTTTGTGCCCATGGATTGCATATAATGAAGCCTTTATAAGGATTGGGAATACTTCATTATAATGTGCCAAGGATGTGATTGATGAAGGCTCACTTGGATGAGTTTAGCAAAGAGAAACTAATAGAGTACTATGTTAACTAGTTTTCCTGTAGATTAGGGTTTCCAAAATAAATATTCCTTTTGTTTATGTTTTTTGTTGCTAGTAAATTTATGTCATAGTTAATTTCTCTTAGTAATTTTAACATGGTATAAGAGCCTTAGTGTAGGTTTGTTTCCCTCAAGTTATGTTGAGGGGGTGAGGGGGCGGGTGCATGTTTGACTAACCACCACACTTCTAGGAATCAATCATGTGGACTAACCACCACCCTTGGAACATGGGACTAACCAACCACTTAAGGCAATGAAAAGGGTTTCAAAGTTTACTAATTCTTGTGGGTTTGGTGTAATGGAAAACCTCAACATGGTATTAGAGCCGTTTTGGCTTCAAGGCAACACTTTTATGGCTAAGGGGCTTTTCTTGGGCATGTGGTAGACCCTATTATACAAGGAGATTTGTAGAATCAATTCTCATGGTGAAATGAAATGGTAAGTAGTTTGAAGATAAAGATCAAAAAATTAAATGTGTGACCTGTGGAAGAGAGATGCTAATTGTGCATTATAAACAACAACAAAAGGATTAACAACAACAATAATAATAAAATATTATGATGGAGTTTAAAATTTTTACATGTAAATGGATGTACTACTGTAAGACCTAATAAGGGATGTGTAACCCTAGGAAATTACTGATAAGCCTAGCTAATAAGGGGCATACCCGATTACCAAATACCATGGGTAAACAGTTTGAGGGGGGTAGGGCTTGGAGGTGAGTGATGTTGGCTCTCTTGGCCTATTTGGCCATATTTGGTTGAGGAAATTTTAAGTCAAGGTGTAAGTGCAGGTTGTTAGTTAAAACTTGACTCAATGAAAGAGTCAAAGTTGCTTGGTTAAATAGTGGTGGTTTTGGGCAGATGATTTTGGTTTCCCACGATTTTGTGCCCATGGATTGGATGTAATTAATCGTTTAAAAGGATTGGGAATACTTCAGCGTAATATGCTAATGATGTGAGCAGTGAAGTCTCACTTGGCCACGTTGGTCAAGTTTGGCCAAGGGACACTACTAAAATATTTGTTAGTTGGTTTCCCCTCAGATTGGGGCTAAATTTATAGGACAAATATTGTGTTAATGTGTGTTTTTTATTGATAGTAAATTTATCTCTCACAGATAATTTCTCTTAGTAATATTAACATTATTGGTGTTGTGAATGTGCAATATTATAATTGGTTGGTTGGCATAATTTATCTTCAACAAGAAAAAAACTTATAGAAAGAAGAGGCAATGAAAATTGTTGAAGAGATAGTTAATTCAAATTGCATAAACAAGTAGCAAATCAAATCTAAAGCCATCTCAAAATAAAAAGATCAAAAATCTGATTTTGTAGAGGGTTCATGTTAATGAAATGCATAGGCCATAGGCCTTCCATTTATATATCAATGGCCTAACTCTATCCATTCAAGATAAAATTAAATTAATTTTATTTTAGTTAATAGAGGAGGCTTATTAGTTATCCTTAAGCGATGAGGGGAAACTAGAAAGAAAACAAGATGAACTGAGAAGAACTAATTAGAGAGGCCAAAGTATAGGAAGAGGACAACAAAGTTATGGAAGGCACCAAACACTTGGTAGGAAAGGAGGAGTGACTAGCACCTCTTAGCAAGGAACAAAGAAGGAAATTATCTACAGAAAGGTGATGGATATACTAGAAGGGGAGTGGTAGAGGTTTTGACAAAATATGTTTGAACTGTGGATACTGTGGGAATTGAACACATGGATGTCCAAAGAATCAAAATGATGTTAAAGACAAGGTGAAAGAGCACAAGTAATGCAAGAAAAAGAAATGTTGGATGGAGAAGAAATAGTGGCAAATGAACCCAATCATGGAAATAACTTCTTAATAGAAAAGATGTTGTCAAGGCCTGAGAAGACAGAGGAATGACCTTAGCTAACAAAAAGCAGTTTGATAACCAATTGCAACTTTGGAAGAAAGTGTTTCAAGTTGGTAATAGATGGAGGAATCATGAGTAGTTTCAATATATAAAAATGCTGCAAAAATTGAATTTGAAATTCACACCACACCTTAATTCATACAAAGTTTCATAACTAGTCAAAGGTCATCAAATACAAGTGATGAAACAATGCAAGGTAAAGTTTCTTGTTGGAGAATTTCATGTTGAAATTTCATGTAATGTGATTCCAATGGTTGTGCTCCATATATTATTGGGGAGGCCATGGAAATATGACTGAAAGGAAATACATGATTTTAGGAAGAATACAAACCAATTTGTGAAGGAGAGTAAGAAGCTCAAGTTGCAACCCAAAACAATAGTAGTGGAGTTGTGTTGGGTTTCTAGAAAAGGGGTTCTTGAAAGATATAAGGATATCAAATGTTGTTATACAATTATTCCAAGGGAAAAATAATCTTGATTGAAGTATGATGTAACAATATAATTGAAGCTGTTCCTAGATGATTATGAAATAATCCTTTCAAATGACTTCCCAATTGGTTTTCCACCAATGAGGAGAAGACTTTATTCCTAGTTGAAGCTTGTAGAATAAGCCACCCCATATAATTACACCAATAGAAAGTGAAGAGATAAAGAAGTGGATCCAAGACTTATTTGAAAAAGGTTCAATAAGAGAAAGGCTAAGTCCTTATGTGGTACAAGTGTCATTTGCACCAAAGAAAGGAGGGGAATGGAGGATGTGCACATATTTGAGAATTGCCAACAAAATACCCATTGAGTATAGATTTTCATTCCCAAGAATGGATCACTTAATGCATTGCTTTAGTGGAGCCAAGTATTTATCCAAGAATGACTTAAAGAGTGACTATCACAAAATTAGGATTTAGGAATGTGATGATTGGAAGGCTACTTTCAAGATGAAAAAGCGGTTGTATGAATGGTTGGTCATGATATTTTATTTGAGAAATGCATTAATAAAATTCATGAGATTAATGAATGATGTGTTCAAAGAATTCTTGAGCAAATTTGTTGTAATCTATATTGATGATATACTAGTTTTCAACCCGGGAAAAAGGAGTATTCGATGCACTTGAGGTGAGTGTTCAATCCACTAAAAAGAAGTAATCAATCAAATTAAATATGTTTTGATTCATGTAGAATGAGATAATCTACTTGATATTTTTCATATTTCAAGAAGGGTTGAATATGGATCTGGAGAAGGTCAAAGAAATTGTTGAATTACTGACACAAAAAAGAGCATTCAAGGAAAGGAGATTTTGTGGTTTATAAAGAATTTATAGGAAGTTCATATAACTTTCAATGGGAATTGTTCACCACTAACGAAATTTATGAGGAAGCAAAGCTTCAAATGTTATGGACAAAAACACAAGGGAATTTCAGCCCTTGAAAAGGAAACTAATGAGAAAATTGATATTGGTATTGCCAATTTTCGGTAAGGTATTACAAAGAGATTGTAATAATAGTCAAATAGTGGTAGGAGCATCATTGAGTTAAGAAGGAAGACCATATCCTATATTAGTGAAAATTTGAATGAAGCCAAGTAGAATTACTCAACATATGATCAGTAGTTGAAAGCAATCCTTCAAGCTTGAAGAAGTGCAAACATGTGCCCAAAACCAGCACTGTAGACCGAGTAACTTTGAAACTTTCATCGAGTCAAGTTTTACTTAACAATCTTGTATTAAATCTCGACTTGGGTTTTACCCTGATCAAATCTGGTCAAACCAACTAGGTGAACCAACGTGCTCACCTCCAAGCCCTACCCCCCTCAAGGTTTATATCCAGGGTGTAATTCAGCATGCCCCCTATCACCTAGGTCTAATTATAGAATTTACCAGTAATTTCCCAGGGGTATGCATGCCCATTTACATGCATTAAAATTATTGAATTACCGACACAAAAAAGAGCCTTCAAGGAAAGGAGATTCCATGGTTTATAAATAATTTATAGAAAGTTCATATAACTTTCAGTGGGAATTGGTCACCATTAACTAAATTTATGAGGAAGCAAAGCTTAAAATGTTATGGACAAAAACACAAGGGAATTTCAGCCCTTGAAAAGGAAACTGATGAGAAAGTTGATATTGGCATTGCCAATTTTCAGTAAGGTATTACAAATAGATTGTAATAATAGTCAAATAGTGGTAGGAGCATCATCGAGTTAAGAAGGAAGACCATAGCCTATATTAGTGAAAATTTGAATGAAGCCAAGTAGAATTATTCAACATATGATCAGTGGTTGTAAGAAATCCTTCAAGCTTGAAGAAGTGGACACATGTGCCCAAAACCAGCACTGTAGACCGAGTAACTTTGAAACTTTCATCGAGTCGAGTTTTACTTAACAATCTCATATTAAATCCTGACTTTGGTTTTACCCTGACCAAATCCAGTCAAACCAGCTAAGTGAACCAACGTGCTCACCTCCAAGCCCTATCCCCCTAAAAGTTTTAATCCAGGGTATAATTCAGCATGCCCCCTATCACCTAGGTCTAATTATAGACTTTACCAGTAATTTCCTAGGGGTATGCATGCCCATTTACATGCATTAAAAATTTTAACTCCATTAATTAATAATAATATATTTTATTTTTTTCATTGTTGTTATGACCATCCTCTCTCCTGATGCTCTCCTCTCTAGATATAGCTTCCGTGCTTGTTCTTCTAGTGAACCTGTGTACACTAACCTCTAATTTTCTCCTCTATTTCCATGTTCATGTGCTTCATGCTCATCACTCGGTCCTCCTCCTCATGCGGCTTGGATTACATGTCTTTTGATATGGCACATATAATACGAACCACACCATGAAACCAATCGAACATTGTCTCTTTCTATTTTCTTTAGAATCGCCCACACCCCAACTAATAGAACAAATCTCCAACTCAAAGCATTTCCTCCATGGAAAACCTCGTGTTGCCGACGCATTTCTATTCTCCATCCCAATCACTTCATTCATTCATTTTTTTAAGCCTCTACCATTTCAAACTCCTTTACTCTGAAAAAATATTTGCATTCAAATCATCATCCTCCTCATCGCATTTGGGTTGTTCATTCCCATGCTCATGTTGATCATCACATTGGCTAGAAATCCCAAAAGGTGATTTATAGCAGAATGATCATAAGAATGATAATTGGTAGTTTATTTCCCTCTTTCATTGTTTCTACTCATCCTCTTGGCCAGTTTGATTTCTACATAAGTCGATGAAGATTCCCTCACATCGAATATCCACATATGTTGACAGAAGGAATAGGTCATCACCCTTAATTTTGACAACGAAGGTTCGAGCTCGAGGATTCTCTGTTTCCCTCTGTCTTCATCATTAGATCTACCAATAAAAAAACATATCTTCAAGGTGCTTCTTATGCTTTACTTTGGCTAGTATTTTGAGGTTTAAATTTGCATTGGCATCCTCTCTGCCAAAGCCTCTTTTAGTGACTCACATCCCAAATCCATGGCAAGTGATCTCTACTTATTTGTGTTCCATATGTTGAATTCATTCTTTCTTGGGGTTCCACTCACAACTGCATCTTCATTTCCCAGGGGTATGCATGCCATACTAGGGATTTCTAGCCAATGTGATGATCAACATGGGCATGGGAATGAACAACCCAAATGTGATGAGGAGGATGATGATTTGAATGCAACAACTTTTTCAGAGTAAAGGAGGTTGAAATGGTAGAGGCTTAAAAAAATGAATGAATGAAGTGATTGGGATGGAGAATAGAAATGTGTCAACAACACAAGATTTTCCATGGAGGAAATGCTTCGAGTTGGAGATTTGTTCTATTAGTTGGGGTGTGGGAGATTCTAAAGAAAATAGAAAGAGACAATGATTGATTGGTTTCATGGTGTGGTTTGTATTATGTGTTATATCTTTCATCCTCAGGTTATACAACTTTTTCGGCATGAACAGTTTATTCACCAGAGACTTAGATTGGTACAAAGTCTCTAACTTGTCCCACAAAGCCTTTGTCGTAGCTTCCCCTGATACATTCAAAAATACTGAATCTGAGACACACAATCGTATTGTGATCTTTTCCATCCGATCCAACTTCTTCCATTCTTCATCAGACACTCCCGTTGGTTTAGTACCCAGATCTACCATGACCCACTGGTCTTTATCCACCAACATATCCTCCATCTTGAGTTTCCACAACTCAAAACTTTGACCATTAAATTTCTCGATCTCTATCTTTCCACTACTCACCATCTTCTTTCACCACCAGAATCGATCTTGCAGATCTCCCACTCAAGGGGGGGCTCTGACCCCCCTCTAACCCCCCGGTTAACTACGTGGGCTAGTCGTGGAAAGAATATAACACAACCCAACATTCTCCCACTTGTTGTTTTCTTTCCACAAGGGGCCAAAAGAGAACTTAGTCATTTATCCAGCTCTGCAATGCCCATTGTTTCTCTACACCAAGAGAATTTCTCAGAGCTCAAATATTTTGTCAATGCATCTGTAGTATTCTTCAAAGTTTCCACCTTTACCAGCAACACCTTTTTGTCTTCTATCATATCCTTCATAAAGTGATACTGAACATCAATGTGCTTTGTATTTGAATGATATGCAGGGTTATTTGCCAAGAAAATTTCACTTTGGTTGTCATAGTCTATCCTTATAGCTCCCTGTACTAACCCCATACTTGAACACAATCTCTGCAACCAAACTGCTTCCTTGCTTGCATGAGTGGCTATCATGTATTCTGCCTTTATAGTTGATAGTGCCACTATAGATTGTTTCTTACTCATCCAACTGACTGTAGCTCCAAATAGGTTAAACACATACCCACTATTGGGTAGCAGATCCCACCATAGCAAGTTTTGCGGCGTAAAGCCTGAATTTTTGGTCAATGTAATGTAAAGACCCCGCAAAATGTGGGCGTGGAGCGCAAGAGTCTAGGGTTTTCTACCCTAAAATAATGTAATTGTGGACCATGGGATTGTATAAATAGAGCGAGGCTCTAAATGTAAAAGTAATTCTTGGTCTTAAGTCATATATTCTTTTGATGAGGAATTCGCTCTAAGTCTGTAAGTTCGAGCCTTGGGTTGTAGTAGTAGGGAGATGCTCTACAGTTGTGTGTGCAGAGGCCTGGTAGAGTACACAGCTGGGTGCGTGGACCCCTGTAGCTAAGTGCGCAGGGCGGAGTTGGGATTGTACTTGGACAGAGAATTAATAAAAGATAAGTTGACTCTGAAACACTGTGTGTTTATGCTCTTGTTATGTTTATGCATCTCTTTACGGTTTTATGATTGCACACACTTGCTATGAATGTTGAATGATTAATAAGAGTATTGGGTATATGCAATTAAGTTAAGATCTATAATTATAGCACAGTAAGGATAAAGGATCTAGATAGCACCTCTTTGCGCTCTTTATAGAGCTGTCCATAAGCTGCGAAGGACAAACAGCTGCGCAACGCAAGCACACAAGATCGATTCGTGAACTTCCCAGAATTCATAAAGACATCCCTAGGGTGTGGAAAATTGGTTCCAGCACCCTCACATACTACCTCAGGTGATACCTCATTCTGCGCACCGTGGACTATTGTTGAAAGGGCCGGTAGTTTCAGGATTTGTTTGGCTAAATCACTTCTGAACCTGGGTCAGGCCCCAACAAGCCAACAAGTGGTTTCATTGCTGGGACTAGGATCTGCCTAAGGGATGTTTGATGTCATGCCATTGGAACCCAACAAAGGAGGAAACTCAAGAATGGTTGGACAAGAAGCTTCACGAGTTCGTGACACAGGAAAACAGAACTCTGCAGATATCCAAGAAGTGGTGGCTGGATCACTACATATATACGGAAATCCATGAGATCTTCTTCGCGTCCTTCCCTTCTGAACTATATGAGTGGATCTCGAGGTTAGCCGACAGCTAGGGAAGGTATAAGCTCGATCAACTGATAGTGTGGACTCCAGAATTAGTGTGCAGACTATAGACATTAGAAGATAAGATCACACGAGCTGTGGACCATTGGCTTGATCGGATAATAGGGGGATTTATCACTGAGTTTGCAATAGACACGACCATGAGCTACAACGAAGTAGAGCGACGTTTCCTCAAGGGACCACGAGGTAGGTACATTAAATACCTGAATACCTAGATTAAGATGTTGTTATGTGAAAAAAGAGTGATGAGAATACATTAATGTTTGGAACAACGCGGAGCGGAAGAATCTATAAAGGTAGTGGGAAATTAGGAAACAATCACTTGATTTCACCTTCGCGAGAGAGAGAGGAAGAGCTTGCTCGAGTCTCTCTGAGAAGTGCGGTTAGCTTGATAAGGCAGCGCATTCCGCAGTTACCACCTCCACTTATGCCACCACCTGCTTCACCTCCTTCACTTCCATCTCCACCCACTCCACCTCCACCACCCTCGCAGTTCAACATGACGAGCGCGATCAAGCTACCCATATTCAGAGGAGTAGGAAATGAGGATCCAGATGAGTTCTGGTTCATGGTAAGAGCAGTGTGGGAAGCACAAGGGGTCATGGATGACAACATTAATAAAGCTACATTGGTGAGCATGCTGCAAGATCGTGCGTTGACATGGTATATCAAGCATTCCAATGATCACCCAAATGGAGGAATAACAAAGATCCAAAATGCGTTGAACAGATAATTTAGCTGGCTAAAATCAGAGACAGTCAATCATCGAATTTAAAGAGATCGCGATGCTTCTAGGCGAGACCCCCTGGGATTTGGATCAACAGCTGAATAGTACGATCCGTGAGGCTAATATGATGCTAACGGATGCACAACACCGCGCATAGTTTGTGGCATATTTGACACCACAGCTAAGGACGGCGCTGTCACAACAGAAGCTTTCAACCCAAGCCGAAGCGTTGGAAATGGCGATGAGGTTGCATGAGACCCCATTACAAGATCTTGGGTTGGGAGTTCAACAAATCTACGCGCAACTACAGAATCTATGCTTGGAGATGCAAAATTTGAACCAAAATAGGGCACCGTGGCCAGAGGCGCGTGATGAAGTATGGTGTGTAAAATGCAAAGGTCAGGGCCACGACAAGGATCACTGTCCAATATTCACGAACTACTTGGCAGGAGGGGGACCGATTCCATTGAGACCAGAAGCACACGCAGGGCTGAATATGACCCCCACCTTATGGTGCATGATCTGTCAGATAGGAGGAAAACACATGACGGACAATTGTCATCTATTCCAGAAGTATACACAAACTCCGCAGCAACTGTTTTATAATTTCTGTAGGTTGGTGGGCCACGACAAGCATACTTGTTGCAGTTACGAGTTGATGATGGAGTGGACCCCAGCCTATAGAATGCAGACAAAATTGTGAGGCCTTGACCCAGCCGTGGGGATGGCGCGCGCTGGATTTCAAGGGCAAGGTCAAGGACAAGGAGGCATGGGACCAGGCAGTGACTGGGGACAGTTTATTTGCTACAATTACGAAGGACCAGGACACTACGCCCGTGATTATACTAATCCAACGAGAATGTCTTGTTCATATTGCGACTAGTTTGATCATGAAATGATAGATTGTCCTACGTTGATAACATAGATGCATGAGAAAAGGGTACTCCAGTCCCCTCTGACTCAGAATATCCAAATTATGAAATTTGAACCTCGCAATGAAGACCCCAACATGAACATGATGCTCAGAAGTGGTGTGACCATAGGGGAAGATAAGGGGAAGCAGCCCGAGGAAGATACATGGGTTCGCAAGGCTCCTGCAAAGGAACCTGAGTTTGACTTAGAACACGCAAAGTAGATGTTTATGGAAGCCAAGAAGAGCTTCACGGAGGCCTCCACTTTAGGTAGTAAGGATCAACCAGAGCAGGGAATGGATCCTTCCATGCTTACTACCTTTCTGGAGACAAGCATGAAGTTGTTGTGTGATAATAGGGCAGTTAAAGGACAACAAGAACTGATCACTAGGTGCGGAGGGTCATGTGAACTGTGTGTAGTCTAGAAACTAGGAAAGCATACATTGCGCACTAGAAGGGAGATGAGATTGACAGCACAAATTGGTGAATACGAAATGGATAAGGTAATCTTGGACCTGGGGTCCGACGCGAATGTGTTACCTAAGCAAACATAGGAACGCATGGGCAGGCCCATGTTGCAGTGGTCCCTTATTCAATTACAAATGGCAAACCAATAGAAGATCGTGCCCATGGGAAGGTTGCAAGGAGTAATAGTCGATATTGAAGGCACAAGCACCCAAACGTACTTTGAAGTGATAGAGATTGTCGATGACAGCAATCCTTATCTCACGTTGTTAGGAATCGATTGGGCGACTGATATGAATGGAGTCATCAACCTGAAGAAGAGGAAGATGATATTCGAGAAAAAGTCACTATGTGTGGTAGTCCCGTTAGACCCATCCGAAGGAGCACACTACACTGAACCTGTGCGTGACGATGAAAGTGACAATGAGTTGGATTGCGTTTACTAGATAACTACGCAGGATCAAGATCAAGTGAATCTGACCACGGATGGAAGAATCTTGTGGGAGCGTGATAACTCTTGCACTTCAGGGTCAAACGAGGAAGTAGAACACTGGTAGAACCAGTTGCATGAGGTAACAACGCTAAATTGCAACATGATGACTAGATCACTATGTTGCTTGACAATAGTGTAACAGCCCAAAATCAACATCTATTTAACTTATTAACATTAAATTTAAACAATGAAGAGTGCTTACCTGAGCTTACCTGTGCATGAAGTAAGCTTACCGCAACATGGTTTTGGGGACGACTCTCCTCCCAACCTTAGGCTCAATTGTGCAGGATGCTGCTACAACTGGCCACCCCCGAGCCCTCAATCAACGACTACTGCCAGTATTCCTAAGTCTCAATACTCTCCCAAGAGAATGAAGACAGAACCTCTGAATGATGGAACAAGACCCCTTCCATCCTCCTCATCATTCCTTAAATAGAAAAAAACATTGGATGGGAAACCACATGCACACCTCCATGTGTCTGCATGTCACATGCCCACCCTCCATGTGTCGGCATGCTAATTTTGATAATTTTCTTATTTATTTATTATTATTATTTGTTATTTTGGTTATTA
>APFE030095900.1:4417-18395 GCA_000404065.3 Pinus taeda | reverse complement strand
TCTGCATGCCACATGCCCACCCTCCATGTGTCGGCATGCTAATTTTTTATAATTTTCTTATTTTATTTATTTTTATTTTTATTTGTTATTTTGGTTTTTACTATTTTTTATTTTTATTACTTATTTATTATTTTATTATGATTTATTTATTATTATTCCTTATTTTTATTATTACTTATTATTTTTATAGTTATTATTCATTTATTATTTATTAACGTTGTTTATTTACTATTATTCATTTATTATTATATATGGTCATATTATTTTATATTTTAATTTTATTTTTTAAAAATTTTTTTTTAATATTTTTCTTTTTATTTGTATTAGTTCTTATTATTTATTATTTATTATTAAGGGAGGGATGTTACAAATAGAGGCAAGGGGACTGCCAACACATGATGAAGTGAAAATAGTGGATAAATTCCTAGACCAAGTTGGAAGCGAAATACCAGAACAACAGCGGTACGCTGCGCTGGAAGGATTACTGTGCACGACACTTGTATGGGATGGAGTACATGTCTAGAGACCATGGTAAGCTAGCGCGAAGGTAAAAGGAAGATGCGATTATGGATTGGAAGCCCCCAGCACCGAACGAGACTCGGGCAGCCAAGACCAAGAAGGTTGCGTGCTCACCTGTGTCGATGGATACAGACATGGGTTGGGCCGTCCATAAACCCACACCCTAGACTATGGATCGACACTCAGAACCAGCTGCAACAGTAGGAAAAGTGCCACGCATGGCAAAAGTTCCATATAGAAGCATTCAAGAGGGTATCCGGGATCTTGAATAAGGTTCACCAGGCCAGACGGACTGATTGGGACCAGCACATACTGATGCTTCGATGGAACTCTAGGGCCATGTACAAGAATCTGAGCGTGGAAATGATCCTAAAGATGTTGGGTAGAGTCGAGGCCATAGGTTTGGGAGGAAGGAATCCTCACATAATTGGAATGATTCGTAAGGACCAAGACGAAGCAATTATGCCACCATGCGGGGTCAAACATATGAAGATTCAGGAATCCATTCGGTAAGGGCACTTGAAAATTCGCAAACTCGAAGAAGATCAAGTACGGCTGAGGAAGAAAAGCAAGATCTTGGATGAATAAATCAACAAACTAAAATTTGAAATCACATAGGCAGGCCACGCCAAGAACCTAAGCCCGACAAAACAAAAGGTAGGCAGCCATACTACTACATTGGAAGGATTTGGGGATTTTCTACCGTGGTTGTAACCGCACCCCACTAGACAAAGGAATCGGGGGTGTGCACCGTGTAAAAAATAACTCGAAGCGCTAACTAACATCAGAGTAATTGCGAGGCACCCGTGGACTAGGCTAGAAGGTACAGGGAAGCCTCATGCAGATGGAGTAACCACCTGACTATCCATAGCAATCACAATCTCAATGCTCCAAGTAGTTGGCAGGGAGCACGAGACTATAAAAGAGTCTATATGGAAGCGAGGTGATAGGAGGACTACGCACAGGATTAGTCGGGCCCAAAGGTCGTGCCTCTGCATGAGAGGCCAAATTGTCGTGCAGGTAGACTCGGAAGTGATCGTTGGGGTCATTGTTCATGATAAGATATCCCATTTAAGACAACAAGGAACGGGCGGTGGGCAATTAAGACACAAAGTCAGTGTAGAAATTCCCATTGTAGATCACCTGGTAATGCAATGTACTAAAGCAAAACACTTGATCTACTTCTATAAACAATTTAGCGGAAGCTTAATCGAACATGAGCAACATCAAGCATGAACAAATATAACTAAGAATGAGAAGTAATCAACCATAACACAGAAGATATATCACTGGGGAAATCACTAGCCTAAAACCCCAACTTTGTATTATCATACAAGTGGAAATCTTGTTCAAGTTACAAAAAGAATTAGCTCTCAAGCTATCCTGTTCTCTCTATAATCAAAAAATACAACTCAAAAACTCAATAGACATAGAATATATCTTCCTCAAGCCCTCCAAGCCTCCTATTTCGTTGCGCAATTTTTATTGGGGTCCAATGATATCACATGTGTGAATTGGCCTCATCACCCTCACTGTAACCGCAAGTCCAACTGCACAATCCATAAGGAATAATATTCCTTCTGAATGCAAGGAATATTCACAAAGTAATATCCTAGCAACTGATAGTACATTGTCCCTCCATCTGATCTCAACTGGGTCTCTGACTGAACTGACATGCATGAGTTATCCATGAGTGAATACTCAGTTATCTGAAATACAGTAGTTACATGCATGCAAGCATTAACTAACTGAACTCTCATCAATTTAACAAACTATTAAATTAATCTAACTAGACTTGACTAAGTTAAACTAAGTCAACTAATTAAAACTCATCCTTATCTCTTTAACTGAAGGTTAAATTCCTCAATTAATGGATAAACTATTGCATGTGCTCACATAGACTTCAAGTTTGATTTTCCTTAACTAATTAACTCAAGATGAATTAATTAATTAATTTCCAAACTACTGTTGATATCAAATTCGAATTTTACTTCCTATGTTTAGTCCGAGGACTGACTAAAATAAGAAGGGATCCCGAAATGCTTTTTTTAGAAAAGTTATTTTTAGCACTTTCACTTTTCACCCGTTGTTGCTAAGATCACCAATGGCTGAACTGCTATTTATAGACTGGCTATTTATAGCAGTGCTATTTTTAGCATTTCTTGTTGCACATTTCAACACTCCCTCTCAACAAGAAATGGATTATCAGTAACCCCGATCCTGTCTCTATGGAACTCAAACTTGCATTTTAACAATGAATATCTGCATCCTACTCCTCGGTTGAAACATACTGCAACATCATGATCCTCTTGACCACATAGTCTCGTAGATGATGGTAACAGATATCTATATGCTTGGACCTGTCATGAAACACTGGATTGTAAGAGAGTTTTATGGAACTTTGATTATCATAGTATATCACTGTAGGATCCATCATCTGACCAAACAATCCCACTAGAAGCTTCTACATCCAAATGGCCTCGCATGCTGCCTGACTGGTAGCCATGTATTTAGTCTTTGTTGAGCTAAGTACAACTGATCTCTGTTTCCTGCTATAACAAGAAACTGCAACTGAACCAAGGTTGAAGATTCCTACAGAAGTGCTCTTCCGGTATGATGGACTACCAGCCCAATCCGCATCCATGAAGCCTTGCAGCTTCACTCCCTCTGTCTGTCTATACCATAATCTATACTGTGTAGTTCCTCTGAGATATCTCAACACATGCTTCGCTGCCTTCCAAAATAGCTTGGTAGGTTGACCCATAGCTTGACTCAGCTGGTTCACTGCAAAGCATAAGTCGGGTCGTGTGTTCACCAAATACATAAGTGAACCCACCAGTTGCCGATAAATAGTAGCAGCTACTACCTCACTTGAAGTAGCATCCTCCTTCCTCCAGCTCCCAGCTAGAGGAGTCTGCATGGGCTTGCACTTCTCCATGTGAAAGCGCCTGCGTATCTCATTGGCATACTTGCCTTGAGACACAAATACTTTCCCATCTTTCTGCCACACTTACATGCCTAGAAAGTAGTGCATGAGGTCCATGTCCTTCATCTTGAACTCTCTTGCAAGGGCATCCTTACAAGACTATATCAGCTGGTCATCACCTGTCAAAATCAAATCATCGACATAAAGTACAATAATCAATGGCTTACCTTCTACCATGATGTGGTAAAAGTTTTCATCTGCTTCACTCTTGGTGAAGCCCAACCCGGTGAAATAACTGTCAATCTTGGTATACCAAGCACGGGGTGCTTGCTTCATCCCATACAGTGCTCGCTTGAGTCGGAAAACATGCGACTCGTGATCGAAGGTCTCAAATCCTTCGGGCTGCTCAATTTATTCCTCTTCCTCAATCTTCCCATTGAGGAACGTCATCTTCACATCCATCTAATGGATCTTCCAACCCATCTGAGTTGATCGAGTTAGCATTGATCTGATGGATGAGTACCTTGCTACAGGAGCAAAGGTCTCATCGTATTCGATCCCCTCAACCTGTGAGAAACCTCGGGAAACAAACCTTGCCTTATGTTTCTCAACATTGCCATCAGCTGCCTGCTTTACCTTGTAAAGCCATCGGGAACTAACCACTAAATTGTCCCCAGGTCTAGAGACAACATTCCACACACTGTTTCATATGATAGAATCATACTCTTCTACCATTACATCAACCCAGACTGGTTGCTGCACTGCCTCCTGAAAAGAGGAAGGTTCGGTCACTACACACTCCCCAACCAGGGCCATGTAGCCAGTGTATCTCTTGAGAGATCTCCTCTGTCTGCACTAAGAGGATGGCTGCCCCACATTCTCTCTCACATCTAGCATCAATCTGTTAGCTTCCCACGAGTGTTTCCGCCCGTCTTTGGAAGACACTCTAGGAGTGGTGGTCTCCACTACTAGATCCTCTGCGTGTGGTTGATCCACATAATTAGGAGGCTCCTCCTCCTTTGGAACTAAAAGTTCCTCATCACCATGCAACTTGAGCTCCCTCTCAAGTGACACTCGCATGGCTCTCTACTCGTCGAACTTCAGATCCCTGCGCTCTACGGTCCTCTGACTGGCAAGAAGAACACGCAATAGTTATGGGGTGTATCTATGTACCCCACAAGTATCCCCAACTCAACTATTGGGTCTAGCTTCTTCCGAGCATCTTTGGTCACATGACAGAAAAATGGTGATCCAAAGATGCGGAAGTGACTCACACCTAGTCGCTTCCCCGAAAAAGCCTCCATAGGTGTCTTCATCCCCAAAAAACGATGAGGACTTCTGTTTTGAAGGTACACTACTATATTGCAAGCCTAAACCCACAAATGAAGTGGTAGGCCTTGGTCATGTAACAATGCTCGAGTTGCTCCCACAGTAGATCTGTTCTTCCTTTCAGTCACCCCATTCTGTTGTGGGTTATGAGGTGCTGTCAGTTCCCGTTTAATTCCTTTTGCAGCACAGAAGTCTTTAAACTTCTGGGAAACATACTCTCCACCATTGTCGCTATGCAAGGCTTTACTTTCTTTCCAAATTCTTTCTCTGCCAAGGCTTTAAACTCACAAAACCTTAAGAAGGTATGATCCTTCTTTTGCATAAAGTAGATCCAACATCTACGAGAAAAATCATCAATAAAAATAACATAATACCTTTGCTTAGCAGTGGAGGCTGTAGAGAATGGTCCACATACATCTAAGTGAACTCGCTCCAGGATTTCTCCAACTCTACTATCCCGATCCTGAAAGGAAGCTTTCACATACTTACCTAGGGTGCATCCTTTGCATGTATCTGTTTGCTCCAGTAGAAATCTGCTACATGATCTTCAAGGCCCCGTGATGCAAGTGGCTCAGTCTTCTATGCCACAACTCGCCAACATCTTGGCTTTACACCACCTCTGCTTTGGAACTCAGTGCAGCACAATCATCTACCTCCATATTATAGAGATTCTTTATTCGAATCCTAATTCATTTGGTCTGTCCAATGCCGATGTGCCTCAAGAAAACTTTTGCTTTACTAAAGACTACATCATAGCGTTTATCTTCTAGCATAGCAACAGACACAAGATTATTTTTCAAACATGGTACATACTTAACAGTAGATAGGGTGAGAGGAGCACCATGCTCCCTCTGAAACACAATTGTACCTTCACTGGAGACACGGTACTTTCCATCATCGCCCATCTCGATTCGCATCTGGAGATCCTTCTCCTCCAATGTACTGGAAATATTCTTGTCACCCGACATGTGGAAAGAAGCTCCACTGTCCAGGTAACAAACACATCCCACCATGGATGAAACCATGCATGCGATAAGCAAGAAATCTAGCTCAAATTGTGAGGCTAGTGCATCGCCATCAAATCTCTTTGAGGAACCCTTCTTGGATTTCTTCTGTGGACAATTCATGGCAGAATGGCCCACTTCATGAAAGTGAAAGCATCGCACCTTCGACTTTTCAACCTTCTTCCCACCATGAGAAGATTTGGATTGGGACACCTTCCCTTTCCCTTTCTTAGCTTTACTCGCTAAAGCTAGATTTTCTTTATCATCTTGTTTTAATGAAGATCCATTCCTGGTTCTCTGCCTTATCTCCTCCTGCATTAGGTCGGACCAAAGTCGTTCCCAATCTGGCAGTTTCTCTCTTCCATTAACCGAGTCTTGGTAGCTATGCCAGCTCTTTGGAAGACCGAGGAGTGCTAGACTCACCATCTCGTCATCAGAAATCATGACCCCTACACTTGCAAGCTCATCCCTGCAAGTGGTGAGCTTGTTCAGGAACATAGAGATTGTGTCGCCCTTTTCGCACTTGATCTTTCGAAGTTTTTCCTTCAGCGCTAGCTTCCTCTGATTGTTTCTATTCTGATAAAGATATTTCAATGTTTTCCACATCAAAAACAGAGTCTCCTTCCCACAGAGGCTTGACACAATGTGATCTCGAACTCCCTCCAAGAGGATTCTCCTTGGTCTAGCCACACACTTTTTCCATTCTGCCAGTTGAGTAGCATTAGTCGGCTTCTGGACTTCTTGATCAATGAAGTCTTTTAGGCCATTATCTTCCAATACTACCTCCATCTGATCTTTCCAGGTTATATAATTCGAACTGCCATCAAGGGCATATTCGAGTCTTAAACCACTGAACGCCATCGGTGAAATAGATTTGATAAGAACTCAATTCAATATCTAGAAACCAAAATTCGTACTTCTCCTGCTTGTATACTATTCTTCCTTGATCACCTTTGCTCTGATACCATGTAGAAATTCCCACTGTAGATCACTTGGTAATGAAATGTACTAAAGGAAAACACTTGATCTACTTCTATGAACAATTTAGCGGAAGCTTAAGCGAACATGAGCAACATCAAGCATGAACAAATATAACTAATAATGAGAAGTAATCAACCATAACACAGAAGATATATCATTGGGGAAAGCAACAGCCTAAAACCCCAACTCTGTATTATCATACAATTGGAAATCTTGTTCAAGTTACAAAAAGAATCAACTCTCAAGCTATCCTGCTCTCTCTTTAATCAAATAATACAGCTCACAGACTCAATAGACATAGAATATATCTTCCTCAAGCCCTCCAAGCCTCCTATTTCCTTGCGTAGTTTTGATTGGGGTCCAATGATATCACATGTGTGAATTGGCCTCATCACACTCATTGTAACCTCAGGTCCAATTGCGCAATCCATAAGGAATAATATTCCTTCTGCATGCAAGGGATATTCACAAAGGAATATCCTAGCAACTGATAGTACATTGTCCCTCCATCTGATCTCAACTCGGTCTCTGACTGAAATGACATGCATGAGTTATCCATGAGTGAATACTCAGTTATCTAAAATATAGTAGTTACATACATGCAAGCATTAACTAACTGAACTCTCATTAATTTAACAAATTGTTAAATTAATCTAACTGGATTTGACTAAGTTAAACTAAGTCAACTAATTACAACTCAATATTACAAGTCATCCTTATCTCTTTAACTGAAAGTTAAATTCCTCAATTAATGGAGAAACTGTTGCATGTGCTCACATAGACTTCAAGTTTGATTTTCCTTAACTAGTTAACTCAAGATGAATTAATTAATTAATTTCCAAACTCCTGTTGATATCAAATTCGAATTTTACTTCCTATGTTTAGTCCAGGGACTGAATAAAATAAGAAGGGATCTCGAAATGCTATTTTTAGAAAATCTATTTTTAGAACTTTCACTTTTCACCCATTGTGGCTAAGATCACCAATGGCTGAACTGCTATTTATAGCCTGGCTATTTATAGCAGTGCTATTTATAGCATTTCTTGTTTCACATTTCAACAATCAGAACTAGATTTGAAACGATTTGCTGCCAATATGGCATTAATGAGCCAAAGGAGGGGGAAACGGTCGAATTTGAATTCTGGGAGGCCTATAAATCCCAGATGGTCATCCACAGAACAACCCTTGGCAACTTGAGAATTCAGTTATTGCGTGCGTACTTTACGGCTTTAGAGGCTTTGAAAGCAAGTCAGTGCTGTAAACATTGCAAAAAAGACGCAAAACTTTCTGAGCAGAGCGATGTCGACAGCCGAGGAAGTTGTGCTGAGCTCTATGTCACCGGTAAGGGATGTGCCAGAAATTCCAAAATCGCCGTGAACACCAAGGCCTAAAAAGGACCCACAGGGAGCAGGACCGATCCGTATGTCTCCACGAAACCCGTGGTTCGGTAAGCTGTCTATGGAAAAGAAGGCCAAAATGTTTAATATTGAGAGCGATGATGAGGAGGAGGATTTCCAGGCATTCGTAGAAGAGATTGAACCAGAGGTACAAATGGAGGAAGACATCTAGCCAGTACGCGCCGTACTAAAGTTGCCCAAGTATGTCCCTCCACGGAAAGGGAGGGTAAAAGTACTTAAATATTTGGATGTCATTAAAAGCACACTCGAAACCCCGTTCCTCCCCAAGGGAATTATGTTTGAAGGTTCGATTGTGGGTCGCATACCCATGATGAAGTTTGAAGACTGGGACCTCACGGATAGCGAAAAGTTTCCTCATTTGGAAACTAGGCAATTGATGAAACAAATAAAGGAGGGAGCAGTTACAAAACTGTAGCCACAGAAATGGCTGCACAGGGTGGAGGAGGTCAGTCTACTCCACTTCTTATGGATTCAACACTTTCGTCGGGCACTAATCACGATATTTGTTATCAAGCAACTGCTTTTCCTGGCGCACGATGGGTATTTGTGGCTGGAGGAACCCATTCCCATCATGGAAAAGCTTATTCATAGGATTTCTCGGCTTCCCTATACGGGAAGAGACCCCATGGAAATAACTAGCACAAGTGGAGACATGGCGATTGCAGAGGCCATGAAAGAGAAATTTAAGTTGGAAAAAAAGGAGAGGGGTTATGTTATTACTAACATTCAAGACAAAGGGATCCAAGTCACTACCTAGTTGTTGGCAGGAAAAGTGATGAGAAACTGTCATGGTAAAGAGGTACCAGTAATGGTCATCGTGTTGGCCAAGCAATGCGGAGAATGGGTATGGTTCAACCGGGCGCAATTCCTCTGCTAAGAGTTCCTGACGAACTGCAGGGAGGCCCAGGAGCAGGGTAAGACCTTCCACTACACGTGGTTGCTCTTATTCATCCTGTTGGTTGTAGGATAATTGCCTAAGGATAGTCAGTTTTCTCCCCTTGACCAGGACTTGCCAAAGGCAGCAAAATATGCATCACTATGGGTGACGAAGGATGCCACACAAATCCACGAAACCAAGATCTTCTTGATACTGATGGAGGCGAGTGTACGAATGTGGATCAACAAACAACCACGCCTATCCCCCACGGTATATGACAGTCTGCGAAGGCTTGTAGATTTGAAAGAAGATATGCACAATGTGTATATCAGAGCGTGGAAGAATCCGGAGCAGAAATGGACCACACTCCCCTTCATCATAGTTGATGACATTGTTTTCGCGGTGCTCGACTCATGGCCACTGGAATGACGTGCACCCGATCTGGTGGCACGTGATGATATGGTGATTCAAAGATATAAGGATGTTGCTAAGCTGCTAGCACAACAGAGGCAGAACGAGCAGCTAGCTGAAGAAGTACGGGCTTCCCATGAGGTAGCGAAGAAGGCAGCAACAACACTAGCATCTGAGAAACCACGGCGCGGGAAGGAAGAGGCCTGAACCTGACCACAGGACAAGGGACAAATAACATTGGGCAGGCATGAACCCACACACATCATCAACACAGCTAAAGCAGCCGCACAGTATGGAATGGATAGGGCCCAGGAAAAAGACCAAGGCTTCCAAATTAGACGGGGAACCTATTACACTGACCGAGGGTGACCTATACGACATCGGTGACATAGTTTGCGAGGGCACCAGGGAGGCACTCTAGGAAGAAATGATGGAGCAGAAGAATGTGTTGGGAGCACTCAGGGCGCAACTACAGGAACTTCAGGTGTGGCCCCCACAGCAGTGAACGGTAGCCGTCTACGAGGCTACGGGTACATCAGCGACAAAGTAGTTGTTGTGGGCCAAAATGGCTAATACCATCGCGCTACCAAAAGAATCACTGACAGTGAACAACACGGAGGACAGAGTTGTGGTAGGCCGGCTCAAGGGACTTGGCCTAAACTTGGCTACCCTTCCGCGAGAGATATTATACCAGCTACATGATGGAGCAACAACAGAGCTCCGTGCTAGGGAAGGACATGCAGTATAGATGCTCAGTGAACAGTGAATCAACATCGAGCAACTGAGCCTCCAATGCAATGAAGCGATAGTGCAGAATCAGCAGTTGGAGCAAATCATGGAGTAAACATGTCGCCACATCCCTGAGCTAGAGATTGCAATTGACTTACCAGTAGGTATGCAGATCCACAGTTTGGCTAGTGGATTTTGCGAGGAAAATGAGGAAGAAACAAGGATCTAGCTGGACCTAAACCTACATATTGTGGAACTACAGCTGAAGGCGTAGCCCTCTACACCCCAGAAGTTAGAGAGTAGGCCACCATGCCATTCAATCAGGGTTGGAAGCAATAGAGCGTGCCATACAGAAGTGCACGGGCTTGTTAGATTAGTCATTCTTCACCCGCACTTCAATACAGGAAGACCCAACGCTACAACATTTAGAGACAGAAGCGCGGGAGTTGCAGTAGGCCTATGACAATGTCCGAGGGACTATGCAGACAATCACCCTTACTCAGTGACTGGCCAAGATGAGGGAGGCCCAGGCTCTAAAGGAACAGGTGGATGCCACACATCAGAAAGAAGCAGTGCTTAAAGCATGCATCCGGCATTGGCTCGAGGAAGCATTTACGGTCACCGCCAAGATCGAGGGAAAGCTGGCATAGATGCAGGGCATATATGCACTTAGGAAAGGAATTGCAACTGACAATGATGCATCGGAGATATGTGCACAATTGGCACAGTGGATAGCGGAAGAATGTGTTACAGATGTAAGCAAAGTGCAGAAGTTGTTGAATGGATTCTGCGTGAAGATCACTGCACCAACAGAGTGACTCGGGATGAGTCACGATGATTGTGTTGGGGGCCGATTGGGCAGCGGATCCCCCAATGGCAAGTTTTGGGGTGTAAAGCTCAAAGTTTTTGTCAATGTAATGTAAAGACCCCACAAAATGCGGGCACAGAGCGCGAGAGTCTAGGGTTGTCCACCCTAAAATAATGTAATTTAATATAGAATGTGTCAGACTAACCATGGTCTGTGGACCATGAAATTGTATAAAATTTAGAGCAAGGATCTAAGTGTAAAAGGAAGTCTTGGTCTTAAGTCATATATTCTTTTGATGAGGAATTCGCTTTGAATCTGCAATTCCGGGTCTTGGGTTGTAGTAGTAGGGAGAGGCTCTGTAGCTGTGTGCGTAGAGGCCTAGTAGAGTCCACAGCTGGGTGTGCGGACCCCTGCAGCTAAGTGCATAGGGCGGAGTTGGGATTGTACTTGGACAGAGATTTAATAAAAGATAAGTTGACTCTAAAATACTGTGTGTTTATGCTCCTATTGTGTTTATGCATCTCTTTACGGTTTTATGATTGTGCGCACTTGCTTTGAATGTTGAATGATTAATAAGAGTATTGGGTATATGCAATTAAGTTAAGATTTATAATAATAGCAAAGTAAGGATAAAGGATTGAGACAACACCTCTTCGCGCTCTTTATAGAGCTACGCACAAGCTCCGAAGGACAGACGGTTGTGCAGTGCAAGCACACAGGATCAGTTTGTGAACTTCCCAAACTTCATCAAGGCATCCCTAGGGTGCAAAAATATGATTCTAGCACCCTCCCATACTACCTCAGGTGACACCTCAGTCCACGCACCGCGGACTGTTGCCGAAAGGGCTAGTAGTTTCAGGATTTTTTTAGCTAAATCACTTCTGAACCTGGGTTAGGCCCCAATAAGCCAACACCCACTTATAGATCTTCACTGATCCAGATCTATAGCCTAGTCTGCATCAACAAAGCCATGAATATCCAACACTCTGTCCAATCATGGTCTTCCTTGGTAGCACAAACCATAATCACTAGTGCCACAAAAATACCTGAAAATCCATTTCACTATTATCCAGTGCTCCTTCCCTGGTTTTGACATAAACCTACTCAGTACTCCCACTGCATGTGCAATGTATGGTCTAGTATAGACCATTGCATACATCAGGCTACAGACTGCACTTGCATATGGAACACGAGACATGTCCTCTTCCTCTTCATGTGTCTTGGGACACTGTTCAACAGATAATCTCACACCTATAAGAATAGGAACCTTCACCAGTTTACTATCCTACATATTAAACCTCTGTAGTATTGTCTCGACATACTTCCTCTAGTTTAACCAGAGCTTCCTCTTTGCCCGGTCTCTTTTAATTTCCATGCCCAAAATATAGTTTGCAGCACCAATATCTTTCATGTCAAATTTGGAGGACAATTGGGTCTTCAAATCTTGGATAATTTATTTGTCATTTCCAATAAGCAACATATCATCCACATACAAGACCAGATAAATAACACAGTCACCAATTAATTTAAAATACACACAGTGATCTGCTTTTCTTCTGGTGAAGCCAAGTCCCCGTATAAATGTATCAAATTTATGATACCACATCCTTGGTGACTTTTTTAACCCATACAGAGACTTCTTTAACTTGCATACCATTTCTTTCTTACCCTTCACCGCAAACCTTCAGGTTGCTTCATGTAGATCTCCTCTTCTAGATCCCCGTGAAGGAATGTTGCCTTCACATCCATCTGTTCTATATCAAAATCAAAAGCAACAACAACAGATAAAAGTAATCTAATAGAATCTACCTTGCCAATAGGAGAAAAAATATCACCAAAATCAATTCCCGACACCTGGGAATAACCTTTTTCTACCAACCGAGCTTTGTATTTCTCCACCTTTCCTTTTGCATTTGTCTTCTTTTTGAACACCCATTTGCTACCAATGGGTTTCCTTCCAGCTGGCAACTCCACTAGATCCCAAGCCTCATTTTTGTGCCAATATTCCATTTCATCAACCATGGCCTCTTTCCAGCATTTTACATCCTCTGAATCTACTGCTTCCTTCACAGTTCTAGGATCATCATCAGTAATAGATAAATCAAAATTTGAATAGAAGGCAGATGGACTATACCTTTTCGACTTCCTTCTTTCTCGAACTGATCTTCTCACACCCAGAGTTTCTGGCTCTTCATCTTATGATTCCTCCTCTGATGTAGAGTTTGATTCTTCCTCGTTAAGCTCAAACTCTATCTTCTCAGGTTCCTTTGGCTGGAATTCATGTTTAATAACATCTTTCACCTCTCTGAATACCACATCTCGGTTGTACACAACATTCCTTATTACTGGGTTCCAAAGCTTATAACCCTTTAAACCATCCTTATACCCAATAAAGAAGCACTTTTCAGATTTACTATCCAATTTGTTTCTTTTCTCCTTTGGAACATGTACATATTCATCACATCCAAATACCCTCATATGTGAAAGAGAGGGTTTCTTACCGGTCCATACCTCTTGTGGAGTCGTATCCTCCAATGCTAATGAAGGTGATATGTTGACCAGGTAACATGTTGTCTCCACCACCTCTGCCCAAAATTCTTGTCCTAACCTGTCACCACTGAGCATGTTTCTTGCCGTTTCCATCAATGTCTTGTTCATTAATTCTGCAACTCCATTTTTCTCAGGTGTGTATGGAGTAGTCTTTTGCCGTGCTGTACCATACTTCTTACAGAATTCTTCAGATTCCTTGCTGCAAAACTCTCCACCATTATCTGTCCTCAACACCTTTATCTTCTTCTTTGTCTGGTTTTCCACCAAAGCCTTAAATTCATTAAACATATCAAAGACTTCATATTTCGTCTTAAGGAAATATATCCATGTATTCCTTGAGAAGTCATCTATAAATGATACATAGTACACAAACTTACCCAGTGATGGAACCTTCATAGGTCCAAACACATCACTGTGCACAAGTTC